>PVJH01004881.1:62990-119558 GCA_004026705.1 Nesogale talazaci | reverse complement strand
CTTTCCTGTTAAGGAGACACAGTCAGGAGGTGGAGGAGCTCTCTGTGCAGATGATTCCACCACCACTGACGTACCCACTGGCCTGTGATCTTCCTTCCTGCACTCAGCATCAGCGCATGTGCTGGGTGCATCTGAGAGGAATTACAGACCAGTATCAGACATATGGGCTGACATCAGACTTACGGACTTGTTCTGGACTGGACTTAATACACAAATACTCTTGCATACATATAACCGTGTCTCTAGATTTGTCAAGAAAAGTCACAATTCATGACATGATTCAATTTGCTATCAAAACTGGATACTCTGAGAAATGAGAAAGCTGAGAGCTTTGGCTAAAAAGATGTAAAACAAACATAGGGAAGCAGGTGACTAATATAGTTAATTAATGACTCCAGAAAATTCCACTAAATTCCTTTTTTCCCTTTCTATTTCCTCTGTAAATAACCCCATTCATGTTTGGTTAATTGTGAAACCCCCCAAGTACATATTTTCTATTGGGATTTCTTCTCCTGTAATTATTTTTTTTCTTTTTACTGTTTGATGTAGAGGTCCAAACTACAAACTGACAAGAAGCCAGCTGGTACAGCGATGAAATTCAAGACAATACAACTAATGAAAAAACCCCAGCTCTGTTAGCTCAACATTTTGATTAACGGGTTTGTGTGTTTTGCTTCTCCAAACTATAATGCATAATAATTTTAACTAGAAATTAATTAAAGTCTACCACAGTCTCCATGCTGTGGAAGTTATGTAACTCTGTGTTCATACCCTATATATATATATATATATATATATATATATATGGTATAGTCCTAATGAGGATATTAATTAATTAGCCTCAATTTTGAAATTAAATGCTTCTGTATTATCCAGGTCTTATCGTGAGTTCTCAACTCACCAAAGGATGAGAGAATACAAAATGCCCATCCACATCCTTTTGAGAGAAATGAATTGCTATTCTTCAGGATAAGGACAGGGACAGGTCTGATGTTTCTCTTCCATTCTTCACAGCATGCTTTAGTGTACAGCATCTATAGAAAGAAGTCTCAAGTATTCGGTAAGTCTGATGATTCCCTCTGTAATTGCTGATGGTCGGAAAGATGAGCTAGATGATGGCATGTTCAATGTAGCAAGCAAAACTAAACTCAGCCGTGCTACTTAATGCTTAGCTGAAAGAAAGTAAGTATGTAGGTAGATACTTAGATAAGCAAATATACACCCAATGAGGGGGGTAAAAACCCAACAAGAACAGCTGTATCAAGAAATAAACCTTTAAGTTATAAGGCTTGTTTTTTGTTATAAGTGGATTTAATGGCACTAGATTTTAATAGACACTTTTCTAGTCCTTGACTTCTCTCTCAGAATCATCCATAAGCACACATTTTAAGCATGTAAATTTGAGATTATATTCTGATCATCTGTGACTGCTATATTGGCCATATGCTTAGTTATAACATAATAATAATAATAATAATAATAATAATAATAATAATAATAGTAATGATAATGAAATAGGTATGGCCTATGAATCAATTAACATGCTGTGCTAGACCAGGTACTCTAGAGAAACAAAACCAGAACACTTATATGCATATGTATTTGTATACACACACATACATATATATGTCATCTTTTGGACCTTCAGCAATTAGAGGGAATCATCAAACTTATCAACTACGTGTGTGTGGGTATATGTGTATCTATGAGTGTGTGTATGTGTGTGTGTGTGTGTATATATAAACAGCATGAAGAAATATAGCAGCTGATTATTCCAAAAAGCAGCACAGAGGGTTCAGGCGAACTCACTTCCATGGACGACTTAATATACTAGAAGTCCTTCAACTCAAGAGGGCTTCTGGGTCCAGGGTCAAGGGAGCAGACAGTCCAGTCTTCCCAAGTTCTTTGCAGGCAGTCCACCCACAGGCAGAAAAAAAGCAGGAGCTTAGTGAAGCAGACCATGATGGGGTATGAAACTCAAGCAATGCAAGATGACAAGATCCACCAGCCTCAAGCTAAAGTGATGGACACAACAATAGTATGGAGAAACAGGTCTTGAAGGAACCTTTAGCTCTACTGACACGATCCATGGGTTGGCTGTCCGACAAGTAGCGTAGCTCACAAGCTGAGGCTAGCTAAAGCAGCTAGCTCTGATCACCAGAGAGCAAGAGACAGGTCTCGGGGAGCCATTTAGCTCTTTGCCCTCCAATCAAACCTCGCTAGGTTGGTACAATAAACATATCTATCACACATGCTTTATGTACATACTTAGTTCCTGTCATCATATAGCTGAAAATTTCATGGGGGTGGGGAGAGAATGAATTTCATAACAATAATTAGGCTGTTGATATCGAATCAACTCTGACTCATGCAACCTCAAGTGTGCCAAAGCAGAACTATGCTCCATTGGTTTCTTTTCTTTTTTTTTTTTTGGGGGGGGGTGCGCGTAGATTTTTCACATTAGAACACCAATGTTTTGTTCTGAGGTGCATGTGCGTGCCCTCATGCCATCAAATTTGTCTTCACTGCCCGTACCACCCCCGGGCCCTAAACAACCATAGAAATGTACATTTCCCTAGCCCCCAGGAAGGGGTAGAGGGCTTAAAAATGCTAAAAGGAACAACATGAGCTTAAGGACCAAAAAGTTATAGAGGCAAAGGACAAAATGGCAGCCTCTATCTGCCCTTCACTCTATTCAGAAAGGAAAAATGTAATTAAAAAAAAGAAGACGAAAATGAAAAGGCCCACAGATGACAGCACATCAAGTTATATGTGGCCAGAAAAATCTGTCACCACACTGGGAAAGGAAGAAGGGCAAATTTTAGAAAATAAATCCTAGAAATCTAGAAAATGATCCTGTTAAGAAGGAAACCCTCCAATAATTCGTACTAGATACACATACTTTTATTTAGCAAACAGGAGGACTAGCTGTGGCAGTGGATGAAATTTTTAGTACCAAAAATAGAGGATATTTGGGGGGAATATTCACATTTCTTCGTGGAGTAAAGGAAAAGGAACCTAGGAAGGAGTCTGAGGAGAGGGCAGCGAGGTAGGAGGAAAGACATTGGAGCTGCTACTGGAAGAAGACTCTGAGAAAGGGAATGGCCAATGGTAACAAGGACTTCGATTTGATTTAAACATTTAATAGCTAATAGATTTAGTATTAAGACAGGTAGAAACAAGAAGCAGTGGACTCTCAAAGTGGAAGCCACACAATGTAAAATGGTTTAGAAATAGTAAGTGCTTTATTTTGTTCTACTTAAAATACCTGAACAGGTTACTGAGGTGCTTTAGTGGTGTAGTAGAGTGTGCACTAGACTGTTAACCACAAGGTTAACAGTTTGAACCCACCAGCGTATCCTGTGAGGGCAATGAGACTTTCTGCTCCAGCAAAGACTAGAGCCTCAGGAACCCATGAGGTCAAGTCTACTCTGGTGTATAGGTTTGCTATAAGTCAAAATAAACTAAATGGCAATATGCTTGTTTTGGTTTTGAGTTTTGGATAATTTGCTGCTGTTGTTTCTGATCTGTCAAGTTGGTTCTGCTTCACAGTAATCACACGCTTAACAGAACCAAGCACTGCACAGTTGTGCATCCTCCTCCCCTCTGTTGCTATCTTTGTGTCCATTTTTGCAGCCATTTTGTTAATTCATCTTGTTGAGTGTTTACCTTTTTACTTGAGAGAAAAAGGCCTTTGTGGATTATAAGTTTTTCATTAGTAAGTGTTAAAATTCCAAGGTATTTTATAATTTACATTCAACCAGTTTTAATACATTAAATAAAGAGTAGCATACTAATAGGTTCCCTTAAAATTCCTTTAATAAATTAACAAATATTTTGAGGTAAATATATGAAACACTCTCGTTCTTCATCTCCTTAGACACTGGGAGTCCCCCTCCTCTCCTTAGATGTTGGAAATCTAATTCGAGTCAAATCATATACCTGCTGTCTCATACCATTTAATGGTACCACAGTGACTGATTTCAATGTCACTGATAATGTGATAGGTGAAAGGAACCATCTATGATCCTAGGTATTCTAACTACAGTAGCATGACTGGTAGTAGCTTCATTCTCCTCAATGTGCTTCCTGATAACTTATGCCTTGAAGGAACAGCCAAATAAGCTACAGCATTTTTTAAAGCATTGCACTGGAGGCTCATACAATTCATCACAATTCATACATACATCCATTCATTGTATGCAAAGCACATTTGTACATGTGCTGCCATTATCATTCTCAAAACACTTTCTTTCTACTTAAAACCCTTGGTATTAGCTCCTCATTTTTCCTCTTCCTCCCTGCTCCCCTCTCCTTGATAATTTATAAGTTATTACTTTTTCATATGATACACTGTATAATGTCTCCCTTCACTCACTTCCCTATTGTCCTTACCCCAGGAAAGGGGTTATGTGTAGATCCTTATAATTGGTTCCCCCTTTCTACTCCACCTTCCATCCACCCTTCTGGCGTTGCCACTCTCACCCCTGGTCCGGAAGGGATCATCTGTCCTAGATTCCTCATGTTTCCAGTTCCTACTTGTACCAGTGTACAACCTCTGGTCTAACTGGATTTGTATGGTAGAATTGGGCTCAAGACAGTGGTGGGGAGGAAGCCTTTAAGAACTAGAGGAAAATTGTATTTTTCATCATTGATACACTGTACCCTGACTGGCCTGTTTACTCCCCGACCCTTCTGTATGGGAATGTCGCTTCACCTGAAGATGGGCTTTGGGCCCCCAATCTTTGCTCCTCATCATTTATAATGATATAATTTTTAGTTCTTTGATGCCTGATACCTGATCCCTTTGACACCTCATGGTCACACAGATAGGTGTGCTTCTTCCATGTGGGTTTTGTTGCTTCTCAGCTAGATGGTCACTTATTTACTTCCAAGTATTTAAAACCCCAGACACTTTATCTTTTGCTAGTCAGGTACCATCAGCTTTCTTTACCACATTTGCTTATATACACATTTGCCTTCAGCAGTCATATTGGGCATGCAATAATGACTTTTTGTTCTGTGATGTCTGATAACTGATTCCTTTTGACACCTCATGGTCACACACACTGGTATGCATCTTCCATGTGGGCTTTTTTGCTTCCCTGGTAGATGGTCACTTATTTACTTTCAAACTTTTAAGACCCCAGACTCTCTATATTTTGATAGGCACCATCAGCTTTCTTTACCACTTCTGCTTATGCACACATTGTCTTCAGTGATCGTGTTGGGAAGGTCAGCACCATAGAATGCCATTTTAATAAAACAAAATGTTGTTGCATTGAGAAAGTACTTAAGTGGAAGCCCAATGTCCATATGCCGCCTTAATACTAACCCTAAGTATATGTACACAGTTCTATAGCCCAATCATCATACATAAATATATTTAGCTATGTACATGCTTGTATTCAGACAACTATAAATGTATTTTGCCTCCCAGTTCTTTCCTCTATTTTCTTTTACTTTCCTCTTGCAGGACAACAATTTTTATCATGGACTTTGCTTAGACAATGGTCAAATCCTTCAATCAATCCACTTATTGATGAGCATCTACAACACTACTTTTTGTTTAATGTTTTTTCCTAGTTGTATTCAAATTGGTTCTAACACAAGTCAATCCTATATATGAAAATTGAAATAATCCCTAGTCTTGCTGTATTCCAGAGTGTAGGTAAGCACTAGTCCAGTACTATAGACATTATGAATTTTCAGTGTCATGGGTTAAATTCTACTCATCAACAATAACAACAACATCCAATTAATGGCTTCATCATCCACCATTATATTGGACATTATATTGTGATTGACAGGATTGTCATTAGCTAACTTATAGAAATAGATGGCCAGATATTCAGTAGTAAGTATCCACCAACAGACATAGTATGGTACACAAAATAAGTGCTTTTGGGTTTCACTATTTTGATAAGAAGTTTACAAAATTAAATACTCTTATTAATACTATCCCAAAATACAATGGATATTTGTATGGGTTGTAATAAGAGTTGTATTATCCCCCAATAAAATGATTTTTAAAAATATGATACCACAAAGTATACAGCCAGGTTAATTTTACAGTAAATATAGATATGAAGAGTTGAATGTAGGCACACTTATATAATGGTCTTTATGGACATTTCCAATATTAATTAGCATATATAATGCTAATGGACAATAGTGGCATGGATTTGAACAGTACAGGTCCTCTTACATGGACCAACACTGAAGTTTTTATTTGGAGATTTGTGAAAATTTTTTAAAAGTTCGCAGATGCATCATGTGGTCCTAAAGTATTAGGAAAACATTAAGAAAAGTTATGCATGTCAGGATTGCCTAAATATTTGTAGATCCTACACTCAATATTTACTATAAAACAGTAAAAACTATTATAAAAAGTTCAAATTTATCAAAATGTAAGCTATAATTATAAACTATACACACCATCATTCTCTGTTGAAAGAAATGTAAACAACCATGAAGATGCAGTATTAAATCATAAGTGCACATTACTAACTGTAGTACATACTGTATACCACAAGAACACAGTTTAGCTACCTTTTATTGTTATCACTATGAACTCAAGTGTTGTGAGTATATGCTTATAACTCTTCATAACTTTAATCACATACTTTAGTACATCATTCTAGTAAGCTGAATATCATAAGAAAAGGGGATCTCTTTTGGTTCTCACACATTTGTTCATTGTATTTAGTACAATACTTTCAACCCTGAATAATATCTACAGTACCCATACAAAGTTCCATCAGTGGTGCTGCAAGTGCTTCCCCAAAGCAGAGAAAAGTCATCACACGACAAGACTGTGCTCATTGACTGGAGATGTCCAGTAGATTGGGCTCTGCACTATGGTTTCCTGTCGCTTCAAGGGAAATGAATCAAGTGGAAGGACCATGGGAAGAATAAGAAAATTCATGAAGCCATCACTTCAGCCATGAACACCTTATACTCTTGGTGAAATAATTGTTCCTCTCTTCTCAACATGATGGCTATAAAAAGACAATATATAATTTTCCTAATCATTTTGCTTATTGAACTAGTTTCTGTATCATAAAATAATAGAAGTCCATTTCAATTTTACTTTCCTCCTTTTATAAGCACTCTGTCACTGTTGAAGTCTGATAGTAAAGGCATCTGGAGGGTTTTTAAAGCTATCGCCTCTTTATCTCTTTTGAATTTGATTCATCTTTGTTATGGTTTTCCTCTTGTGTGTAGACTATCGCACACACAAAGAACAGCACATTCTCCATAGCTGCACAGCCGACAGCATAAACAGAGTCAAAGTATCCCAGGAGATGCTGCCAAGCCATCTTTTGATGCCACTCTATATTCCTAACATAATTTGAGAAAAAGTGAATTCATTATAAGACAAGTCAAATCAAATGGAAAGAGGACAATTTAAAGTCCTTTTGCCAGCAAAGGATGAGGAAATCATTTTAGAAAGTGGTTTGACTTTACAAATGCCATTAACAGAAAAAGTAGCTTCTTCCAACCAGAAGGCAGCAAATCAGTCCCAGATACCACTAAGAAAAATCACTGCAGAGAAAGGAATCTGCCTGAGCAGCTTTTACCACATATGAAAGTATCCTAAGCAAGAAGTAGGATTTAAGGCAGGTAAACATAAACTCAAATTCATTACCATAGAGTGGGTCAATTCTGACTTAAAACAAAACTGATAATTCTACTGTGCTGCAAAAACACTTGGGTTTATGATTACGATTATTTTCATAGAGTTGCTATCTATCAACATTTGAAGGGAAATGTAAAGTGCTGCCAGTCATTTGGTTATAGGAAAAGAAGGTCCTGGAAATAAGAAATCTTCCCCCTAAAGCCCCTCCCAAGATTGGTTCCATTTATGTTTTGTCTTTGAAGTCAAGAAGTTGCTTGCCAGTAAAGAACTTCCTTTAACAGTTCTTTTGATTTGTACAATGTCTGAAGGCAACAAGAGTCCAACAAACTCAAGAACAAAGGTGTCCAAGTGTTTTAATTGCCATTAAACACAATGTTTCTAATTCCGCTTTTATATCATGGAGTTCTAAGAACTTAGAAGGCTCATTACACATGGTACTCTCTGGCAAAGAGTATCAATGCTATCGAAAAGATCCCAGATAGAGCATGATAAAAGTCTGAAATGCCATGTATGAAAGCCATCAAGCTCAAAAGAAGAGATTTCTGTTGGAGAAAATTGTGTCTAGGTGTCATATACTATGGCACAAGATTTACAACCAATCAAGGAGTCAATCACGGAAATCAATAAAGAAACTGTATGTAAAAAAAAAAGTAGGGGGCAAAAGGCCTTAAAATATAGATCCTGGAGGAATTCAAGAGCTACTAGACACCAGAAGTATTAACAGGAATTAAGCTCTTGATGGAGATGAGTGCTCCCAAAGACGGCCGATGGTAAAAGAGAAGATGTGGAAGTGAGTGGTGCCAGAAAAGTAAACTACTTATTAAATAGCCTAGACAAAGGGTACCATTTATTCAAAACTGCCTTTGATTTCTTTTATAACATGAGCCTTTTTCTGATATTGGAGCTAAAATTAAAGCAAACATTGGAAGGGGGATTGATACTGCATAGAAACATTTTTAGAAAAAGGAAAAAGCAAAAATGTCAGACAATTTCTATGATGTTATATCTAGTATGTTTTCTTTTATTCTTTTATTGCTGCTCTCCCACCTTCACCTATGCCACTCATGAGACAGCAACACCAACTCTTCCTCTTGCACCTTTAACTCAACCTACTTAACCTTGAAATTAATCATTAATCTTGAAATCAGATGATATAAACATACAGTGTCATGTACAATATATAGTATATTAAATGCATTCCATCTTTCTTATGATTTCCTCAATAACATTTTATTTTTAAGTTTTATTAGTCCACATTTCATACAATAGTTAAATCGTATCAAGAAGAATTATATAGTCATTACCTCATTACTCTAATTAATTTTAGAATATCTTCATTTTCCCCCATATGGTTAAATTGCCTTTAGAATGAACTTTGAGCTGATACTAAAGGCTCAAATAGAAAGCAAGTATTTAGAAAATAATGATGTCAACATCTGTACAAATGTGACTGATACAATTCATATATGGATTCTTATATGTGCTATAAGAGCCTCCAATAAATATTTTAATAAAAAATAAAACGAGATGAGTATATGTGTATGTATGCACATTTCACTTAAATCAAGAAATGAGAGAACATTGGAGGAAATGGCTTCTAATTTCACAATGAGAAATGTAAAGATAAAAATTTAGACATTAAAAAAAATAAAAATATATAGACATTTATTGAGATAGTACTGTACACAGATTCAACATTAGGATTTTCAGTTATTTTACATAATTTTCATCAGGAGTCTACAGTATACAAGGAAACAGTACTTCATTTGCAGACAACAGATGAGAAGGATAATGTGACTGACTAAGGTCATGCAAGCAGAGTAGCGACATGATATTCAAACTTAGCTCAGTGTGCTTTCTTTCCATTGTATCTTCTACAAGTAGTAGAATCCAAAAATATTATCTGGGAGCCCACTTTGAATACATAGAGTGATAAGGAAGATCGTGTAAAAGAAGTGTAGTGAACTATTTACAATTTCATTATCAAGTGTTGAAATAAAGTATATTAATTACAGGTCTGGGTTAACTTTTTTCATTCTACTGTTAGGGATATTATACAATGTCATAGCTGTGAAACTTTCCCTTAACTCCTAAATGAAGGCTATACTCCCACATATGCTAAAATATACAATCTCGGCTACTTATAAGTACAATGATATAGCTATTGCTATGATTTTGTCTGTCTATTAAAACAGACAGGGCTGAGCCCCGGTGGCGCAGTGCTTGTGTGCAGGACTGCGGCCCACTGTGATGGGCCACAGGGGCCAATTCCAGGTCACAGGAGCAAAGGCTGGGCCTCCTACTACCACCACCAGAGGACAGTGATGCCTAAAAATAAACCAGATAGATGTCCTTTATCCTTATTTATTTTGATCAAGCACGTGCTGCAAGCTCGGAAAGTTATCAAGGAAGTGGTGAAAACAAGGAAAGAAAAAAAAGAAGGTCTGTCTTCCTTTACCATATTATACACTGTTTATAGACAATGGCTGCGTTGATCTTTGAATACATCTGCCAAAGTAAAGAGACTGAGAGACATTGCATAACAAACGTTTCTTTTTTTAAAAAAAATCATATTATTTATTCATACAACTCTTATCATAAGCCATACATCCATTCATTGTATATCAAGCAAATTTGTACATTTGTTGTCTTCATCATTCTCAAAACATTTGCTTTCTACTTAAGCCCTTGGAATCAGTTCCTCCTTTGTTCCTCCCTCCCTCATGAACCCTTGATAATTTACAAATTATCATTATTTTGTCATATTGTATTACTGTCCAATGTCTCCCTTCACCCACTTCCCCATTGTCCCTCACCCAAGGAAGAGGTTGTATGTAGATTCTTATAATCAGTTTCCCCTTTCTAACTCACCTTTCCTCCACCCTCCTGGTATAGACACTCTCACCACTGGTCCTGAAGAGATTATCTATTCTGGATTCCCTTTGTTTCTGTTTCCTATCTGTACCAGTGTACAGTCTCTGGTCTAGCAGGATTTGTAAGGTAGAATTGGGATCACGATAGTTGGGGATAGGGGTGGAAGAAAAATTTAAGAACTAGAGGAAAGTTTTATGTTACATCATTGCTACACTGCACCCTGACTGGGAACCTTCTGTAAAGGGATGTCCCAGTTACCTACAAATGGACTTTGAGTCCCCAGAGACAAGATGTCCCTTGCTGACTCATGGCCCTTCTGGGGACAATACTGGAGACACAGTTTCGGGACTGGCCCAGTGTGAATCCACTACACCAAGGCAAAAACACAAAGGGCATGCAGCAGAAGAGGGTGAGGTATTGGGGGGCTAGAGCAGGGTGGTCCTGAGGGAATGCAAAGGATTGACTTTGGGGCAGGGTGTGACAAACGAACAATCTCCACTGAGGACATTCCTAGAGATCAACAAACAGACCTTGAACTCATTACAGGTTTTTTTTCTTTCTTATTTACACATATATTGTCATTTTTGTTGTTGTCGTCATTTTGTTTTCTTTTGCCATTTCATTTTGGTAAGCCTTTTTTTGTGTGTGTGTGCATATTATTATCTCTGAAGGTGTATCTAGACAAGATAGGTCTGATGAACAGTCTGGAGGAGAAAACAATGGAAAGGAAGGTTCGGGGAAACATGAAAGAGGGGGAGGTGGGGGAAAGAAGTGGTTTTGACCAAATTAGCGACAAGAGAACAATAAGTGATCCAAAATCAATGCCAGAGAGGGTGTGAGAGGCCTGGTAGGGAGTGATCAAGGACAATGTAACTGAGAGAAATCACTAAAACTCAAATGAAGGCCGATCATGATAGTGGGAAAAGAGGAGAGTAAAAGGAAATAGAGGAAAGAAACAGGAGGTAAGGGGCATATATACAGGTCTACATGCAGGCATATACACATGTAAATATATTTATTTATGATGTTGGGGAAATATATGTATGTGCATATATTTATACAGTTAGTATTAAGGCAGCAGATGAATATTGGGCCTCCACTCAAGTACTTCCTCAATGCAAAAATACTTTGTTCTATTAAATTGGCATTCCACGATTTCACCTTCCCAACACGGATGCTGAAGACAAATGTGTGCATAAGCAAATGTAGTGAAGAAAACTGATGATGCCCAGCAATAAAAAGATATAGAGTCTGGGCCCTAAAAGACTTGAAGGTAAACAAGTGGTCATCTAAATGAGAAGCAACAAAGCCCACATGGAAAAAGCACATCAGCGTGTATGACCACAAGGTGTTGAAGGGATCAGGTATGAGGCATCAAAGAAAAAATATTTCTTGAATGCTTGCCAGGTGCTATTGGCTAGAGATAGATAAAGATAATAATGCACTGAGGAGGGGAAGAAGTAATTCAGAAGAAAGCAGATAAATCACTCCAGTTTTCCTTTTCTCAGAGACCAAAGGTATCTTAAACGGTGCTACCCTTACAAATGCTTTATATTACCACAAAGCTATACATACATTGTCATTTTTTGTCACGATCTTGATTTAAATTTCATAACAAGCATGGACCCATGTTTAAAAGACATGAAAATCGTATATGTAAATAATATATCAACAAAAGGACAACCCCACATAGTTTAAGATGATAAAAATGAAGTTTGGAAAATATAAGACCATCTTTCCTTAAAGAAAATATTGGTTGATTATGAAATTTATTATATATGCATGTTGTTTTATGACTATTGTAATCTTAAATTCAGAATAAAAAAATTAACAGTACAATAGCTTGCACTTCTTTCTGTGGTATTAATTTGCTCACTGAGAACTAATACTAAGCTAGTTTCAAGGAGTTAGAATTAAATAACTCCAAAATGTTCAATTCTTCCAATATTCCATTTTCCCTCTCCTCCTTTGTTTCTGAGTTCTGAAAATTGCTACAGTGTCCCACAGAGACTCATGCAAGTTTAAGGAAAGGGTTTCACGTGTTAATGGGTGCTGTTCAATTCAAAATCTGAAGGTCAGGCAGGGGTAAGCCAGATGCAGGGCCAGAGAATAAACCCCACTCCTAACTCTTGTCAGTGATGGTAATGGGTTCACACTTTCTGTTTTGTAGAGGGCTCCTTTTATACACAGCAGGAGGACATTGCTGGGAATCATATCAGTATCTTCTCCCACTTTCTTATTAGACCCAAGCAGAGAAGATTGTTTGGTGGGAATAACCATTGAGCAATCAAATTAACAGATAACCCCTTCCTCCAAATAAAATAATCTATTCTCCACCCTGGATGATATTTATTCACCTGTGATCTGAGGCCTCTGTCAACATGTTTATAGGAGGCACTGGCCTCCTACTAACTTAATCAGCCAAGGGTTTTCCAGGCCATTCCAGAAGCAACTTTTCTCCTCTTAGCTGTAGCATATCATTCCTTGCATCCATTACAAGTAATAGTCATCAGGATATCCACTAAACAGGGTATATCCTAATGCATATCCTCTACTAAGTTCAATTATTAATCCCATCCTATTCCTGTTCATCATTAAATCATGCCCTTCAAGACGGGTCTATATCCACAGTTGTTATGAAATCCAGAATTATGATATATCACATATGGGATTATTGCTGAAAGGGTCATATTAATTAATTAACTCAATTTCCCCTGATTTTTCTGAGTCCATAAGTAGGATGTGCTACAACCTGCAATAGCACACAGAGTTTCTGATTGGCTACTAACCTAATGGCGTATATTAAGAACCCACCCATTGGTCCATGGTATAAAAGGCTTGGGGATTTGCTCCCATAAAGAGTACAGATAAGAATACTACCTGGAGCAATTCTACTCTGTAACACATGGGAGCTCCGTGAGTTGGGGAGCATAGCAGCTAATATCAACAACTACTGCTAGGTGGACAGTGGTGGTGGTTCAGTGATGAAATATTCACTTCCCATATAGGATCCCCAAGTCAGATTCCCAATATGTCTTATATCTACCAATCACTATCTATCATAGAAGCTTGAACATTATTATGATGCTAAATAGGTTTGAGCAAAGTACCAGAATGAGGTGAATGAAGAATAGCCTAGCAAATTAATTTTAAAAAATCATATAATAAGAGTCCTATGAATTACAATGATCTGACTTCTGGATCATACAGCTGGCATGGGATTCAGTCATTTTCCCTTCTACTATGCATGAGGTCACCATAAATCCAGAGCAGACTCAATGGCTTTTACTAACAGCAAAGGAAATAATGACAAGTAAACCAGGTTCAAGTTCCTGTGGTTACAATAAATTACCTAATAGAGGAATTGAAAGAGCTTCCCCAATCAATTAACAGATAACCAAAGATATATAAATGAGAAACAAAGGTGACAGAAAGCGTTCTTTCAACTACACTACATACCGCAATGAGCACGAGTTTAATGGAGTCTTAGTATAAGTTCCAGGCATATTTCTCTGTAAGAATCCAAGGTTCTTTGGGGTTAAGCCTCGGTGGCGTAGTGGTTGTGTGTGGGACTGCGGCTCACTGGGTTGGAGGTTCAAATCCAGCAGCAAGGCTGGGCCTCCTACTCCCACCACCAGAGGTCAGTGATGCCTCCTACCACCCCCCCTCCCCGCCCCAAAATAATCCAAGGTTCTTTCAAGGCCCAGCCTACTGCATCTTTTCTAGCTTTCAATCTCCTACAGTCTCTCTTTAATAGTAAGTAACTTTACTCCCCTGGTAGAAGGATTTAACTCCTTGCTTAGCACTTAATCACAGAACAACTATCAGTTTACCTTTAGATGGTACTTCCATCACTCCAACTTCCTGCCAAAAACTAGCTAGTCTTGTCTGCTTTCCTGGGGTCAGCTCTTGCTTTCTCTCATCCTGATGATGCTAACATATGCGGGGAAAGTTCTATCTGCATGATGGTGCAGGGAAACACAGAATGTCTTCTCTCAGTTAGATGAGAGATTCTCACTATCTGTATTACCTTATTTCAGGTATCTCCCTTCCTTATGGGTAATGTTGATTTTGTCTTAACATAGTGAGACTACAACTTTTTATATGAACCATCACCTGGCTTCAAATTAAAAAAAAAGAAGTTTCAATATCTCATAGACAATCCTGATGTCTTGAAAACAATGCTACTCAAAGAACCACATAAAAACCACCTAACATAAAAGCTATTTTTAAAAAATCCCCTAACATAACCACGTTAACCACCACTACCATCCCACTGCTGTGCACATGAGTAAGTTATAGTGCATTCCACATGGCTAAACCATTCTCTGCACGTTCGTAACGGACAAAGTTTAATTAGAAACATAATTTTACAAAGAAACCATGAGCGCCAACAGCAACACAAAAAAGGAGTGATACAATTAGTCATTTAATTAATATATGCCATTTCCAAACTCAAACCAAATTCACTACCATGGAGTTGATCTAAAGGCTTCATTACTTAAACCTTGCCATCTAGAAATACATCCATTATTTTTAGCTCTTGAGTATATCTTCTTGGCTATCATTTAAGATTTGTGCTATTCTACACAGGTCTACACGAATCCTGAAGATATATTGATTAAGTTCTTAGTGAAAAGGTGGTGGTTTCAATCTATGAGGCTCTCTGTGGAAGGAAGATGAGGCAGATGTGTTCTTAAAAAAAAGAAGAAAAAAGATGTCCTGTCTTGGAAACCTTACACTACAGTTTCACTATGAGTCATACTTTACTAGATGGCAATGAGTTGCAAAGACCTTGTTCTAATTGGGAGATGGCAAGCGATACTTAGGCTATGACTATGTGTTTCTGCTTCCACATCTTTGCTATGGTTAGTTCACTTTAGTTGAACATTTACCCCTATCCATTTCTCAAGCATCACCTCCACTGTCAGAGACATTCTTTCTTGTTTTAGTCAGTAAAATGTATTTTTTTTAAGTCATATAAGTTTCTTTGTGTAAAGAGGGCATGCCTTAATCACTTTATGATTATTTACTTTGTATAATGACATGTAAGCAGAATTGATAGGTGAGATTTTGTAAAAGTTCTTTTGAAAAAGATTGACTCAAATAGGAGATGTCACCCCACTCGTGCTCGCTCCCTCTTTCTTTCTTTCTTTCTTTCTTTCTTTCTTTCTTTCTTTCTTTCTTTCTTTCTTTCTTTTTCTTTCTTTCTTTTTTCTTTCTGGCTACAACAAAAAGTATGGTCAACTAGCTAGTGGGTTAACAATAATCAGAGATCACAAGGTGACCTTAAGGTTAAAAAACATTCTGGGAAAATGAAATAAAGAATATGAATAAAAACCTTGGTTTTCTGGCATAGATCTGCCATGTTAGTCTTGAACTGCTCACTTCAAGACCTCTTTCTCAGGGTACACATGAATGTCTGCTCTTGCTAGGTGCCAAGGAGTCAGTCCCAGCTCATAGGCACCCCAACCCCAGCAGCAAGAAACCCTGCCTGGTCTGTGGCCCCCTACGGTTGTTTTTCTTTTGGAGTCCATTTCTGGAGCTACTGGGTCAATCCGCTTTGCCAAGGGTCTTCCTCTTTTACATTGCCCCCCTACCTTACCGAGGCCTGTTCTATTCTGACAATATGTCTAAAGTACCAGAGGGGAAGTCCTGCTATCCTTTTCTCTAAGGAGAGTTCTGGCTGCACTTGTTCCAAGGCAGACTTGTTTGATCTTATGGCTGTCCATTTTTCACCACCACTAAAATTTAAATGTACAGATTCTTCCTCACTCATCTCAATCAATGTCCAATTTTCACATCTCTCTTATGCAGTTGAAAATACCCAGGCATGGATCAGGCATCTTTAATTATCAAGTAGCACACATACCTTTTAATATGGCAAAGAGGTTTTGTGTAGCAAATTTACCCAATGAAATGCATCACTTGACTTCTCGACTATTGCTTCCATGAATATTGATTGTGGATCCAAGCACAATAAAATTCTTGACAACATCAATCTTTCCTCCACCTGTTAGAATGTTATTTTAGTTCAGTTGTGAGGATTATTTTTTTACATTACATTGTAATCCATACTGAAGGTTGCAATCTTTGATCTTGAAATTATTCAAGTCTTGGTCAATGTCAACATGCAAATTGGGTCATCTGCATCTCTGTGGTTGTAAATAAGCCTTCTTCAGTCCTCATATCTCTTCACATATAGTGCAGTTTCTCTGATTATTTGCTCAGTATACTGATTAGATAATATGTGGAGAGGATACAACCCTGCAGTACACATTTCCTGGCTTTAGATCATGCAGTATTCCCTTGTTCTGTTACCACAACTGTCTCTTGATTCATGTACAGGTTTCACATGAACACAATAAAGTGTTCTCAATCCCATTCTTTTTAGGACTGTCCATAGTTTCTCATGATCCATACAGTTGAATGCCTTGGAATACTAAGAAAACACAAAGAAATATCTTTCTGGTATTCTGAGTTTTCAGCCACGATTTACCTGGTGTCAGTAATGATATCCCTTGCTCTGGGTTCTCTTTTGAATTCAGGTTGAATTTCCGGCAGCTCCCTGCCAATGTACTCCTGAAAATGCTTTTCAATAATCTTCAGGATTTCACTTGCTTGTGGTATAAGTGATATTGTACTATCATTTTTACCTTCTCTTGCATTGTCTTTGCAATAGAAACAAATATGGATCTCTTCTAGCCATTTGGCCAAGTAGCTATCTTCAAAATTTTGTGCATAGAGCAGTGAATGCTTTCAGTGATTCATCAGCTTGTTGAAACATTTCAGTTGGTATTTTCATCAATCCCTGGAACACTGGTCTGGTGTTTTCTTGGCTAATGTTTTCACTGCAGTTTGGATTTTTTCCTTCAGTACCATTGGTTCTTAATTAAATGCTACTGAAGTGTTAAAATGTCAACTAGGGCTTTTTTTTTTTTTTTTTTTTTGGTATTGTAAATGTGAACTCATCTCATATTCCTGGTTGCATTTTTCAATATTTTAATGAATCTTTAGGGGCCAGTAGTGAGAGTGGAGTTACCAGATGGGTGAGATGGAGTGGAGAGAGGGAGCCAATTGCGGGGATCTACAGATTGCCTCCTATCTGGAGAACGGACATCGGAAGGAGTGGGCAGGAGGAGCTCTTGGGCAGTGTACAATATGACAAAACAATAATAATTTATTGTGGCAGTCATGTGCTTATGTTAATTTTATGATTGAAATGTAGGGGTGGAGTCTAGCCTGATAATCTGGAGATAGCCATTGAACAGTCAATGAGGCCTCTATTAGGGCATGGCTTTCTCCTGAGACTTCTGGGAAATCTCACGATATTTCCCTCATGAAGATGAGAAGCTATCTTCCCCAGTTGTTGGGAGTAAGTCTCAGAGGCGATGAGTCAAGGAAGAGACAAGATGACAGCATCTGAGAAGCTGGAGGAGCCGGCGGAGAGACCACACGGCTTTGCCCTGATGGAGCCAGACCTCTGAAGCTAGAGCGGCATGCTGTTGATCGACCCTGAGCCCTGGAAGAGAGGAGTCATGGGGAGACCCCTGCCAGCACCAGAATTCTGCACCCACTGACCTGTGACTTCGTGAGTGGGAAGGTGACTTTGTAGACTGATTTCAGGCATATGGGTTAATATCGGACTTATGACTTTGTACTGGACTGGACTGGGATGCCTTCTTAGGGTCACATTCCTTTTGTATATAAACCCTTTCCTTATATGTATATGCGTGTCTTTGAAATTTGTTCCTCTAGTCTACCCGGACTAACACATTTATAAAGTAATTAGGACTTGGGGGAAGGGGCGAAAGGACGGAGGGGGAATGATGAGAAGCTGATATCAAGGACCCGAGTGGAAAAGCAGATATTTGGAGAATGTTAATGAAAGCAGGTATGTGAAGGTGCTTGGCACAGTATATGTAACTATGAATTGTGAAAAGATATTTACGAGCCTGCAATAAAATGATTAAAACAATTGCCCAAAGAATCTTTCATTATTACCACTCCAGGCTTGCATTTTTTCCATCAATTCTTGCAGCTTAAGATTTTCCAGTCATGTTCTTTCCTTTTTCTAAGTAGGTCTTTGCACATCCCATTATTATAATTTATCTTCCCTAGTCTTTTATCATTTATGTTCAGCTCTTTTTTCATCATTTCTTCCATTTGACTAAGCTACTTTATATTCAAGAGCAAATTTCAGAGTCTCTTCTGACATCCACTTTGATTTTTTCTTTCTTTCCTGTCTTTAAAATTTTGCTGTCTTAAGTTATAATGTTCTTGATGTCATAATCAAAACATCCTCCTTCTACTTAGGCCCTTGATATCAGCTCCTCATATTTATCCTCCCTCCCCATAGCCCTACCCTAATGAATGCTTAAAAATTTACAAATTATCATAATTTTGTCATATCATACACCTTCACCCACTTTTCTGTTGCATGTACACTAGGGAAGAGGCTGTATGTAGATGCCTGCAATTGGTTTCCTCTTTCTACTCTACCTTCCCTTCACCCTCCCGGTATCACCACTTTCACCACTTGTCCTGAATCATCTGTCCAGGATCATCTGCCCTGGATTCCCCATGTTTCCAGGTCCTATTTGTACCAGTATGCATTCTCTGGTCTAGCTGGATTTGTAAGGTAGAATTGGGATCATGATAGTGGGGGTGAGGAAGCATTTATGAATTAGAGGGACGTTGCATATTTCACTGTTTTTACACTGTATCTTGACTGGCTTGTCTTCTCCCTTCGAGCCTTCTGTAAGGGGATGTAGCTTCACATATCTATGGGTTTTGGGTTCCCAATCTGGAACCCCCTCATTTATAATGACATATTTTTTAGTGCTTTGATGCCTGATACCTGATTCTTATGCCGGGTTGCTATGTGACTGGACCATCTTGACTGTCAAGGTCATATTTCAGCTCTGCAGACTTGTTTTCATTTTCTTCAGTTACAATGTGAACTTACACATGATAAATGTATAGTCTATTCCCTGGTCTTGTTTTACCTATTGATATCAAGTTGATACTATGTCCCTCCATTGCCTCTTCTCACAGATATCACCAGTTTGATTTCATTGTCTTGCATTTGGAGAAGTCCACATGTATGGCTGCCATTGTGTTGTTGTGACTGGATTTCCTTATATTCTATCACAGACAGCATTGAATTTCAAGATTGATTTTTAAAAAATACTACTTTATATATTTAATATCTTATTATTTATAAAACTAGATTGATTAGTAAATTCATCTAAAAATAATTGTTAAAACTTTACTGCATTTTATCTTAATATTTTTCTTTATTCATATATATACATATCAAACAAATTTTCCAATTCCACACTTTTAGGTGCAATAATTATCCTTTATTGGTGTTGAATTTCCCCACATCAAAAGCATAAGAATCTTGCTTCCCAAAATATGATTCTTCTTCTATCACTTGCCCAGTCCCTAGCATTTATTGAAACATTTTTTACAGTTTTACTGATATACAATTCACGTATTTTTTTCAACTGCTTAAAAAGATTGCATACTCATTAAAATAAATTTTAGCAAATTTTCTTCTTTTTTATATTCATTATTAGCTTTCCACTTACTGCCAACCTCTCCTTCCTTAACCCTAGGAAACTATTAATCCATCACCCAACTCTATAAATTTACAAATCCTGGATCTCCTATAAAGAAAAAATAAACAACCTTTAGTCCCCTATAATTTTTATCAAATAAAACATAGAAAAACCTCAATCTAAAAGAAAACTAGAACAAATTCACAACGGGTCAAAAGGGAACAGGACTAAGGTGGTAAACTTTAGTCTTTAATCCACTTTCCAATGCACTCTTTCTGACAGCAAGTCTGTTCACATCCCAGCTGATAGTCAGCGGGGCTTCTCAGGAGCCTTAATCCATGTGGGGATGCTTTCAATGGATTTTGGGCTCTCACTATCATCCCTAGGCTCTGCAAAGCAGATGCACACAATTGAAGTGTGCATACAGTTCCCGCCTGTGGTCTTGGATTTATTATTGACAATATTGGACAACATAGGCTGATGTGCTTCTTCCATGTGACATTAGCTGTCACCCAACATAGATGACTGCTTGTTTTGAGATAAACGCATGCTTCCAGATGCGATTCTTTAGGTAAACTGGGCACTATCTGGTTTCTTCATTATATGTTGCATATATTTAACAAATTTTTCATGAGGACAAGTATTGAGTAAGGCCATGCCATAAGAACTAATTGTTCATAGATCAGGCCTTATGACTGAGTGCAAACTCAAAATGTATTCCTATATCTATAGTTAACATGTGTTCCTTACCTACTTTAGAGATAGAATTATCATTTTTATTGGAGTATTATTACCATGGAACATATGGCCATTCTATTGATAGCATCATTACTTTAGTCAGTGGTATAGAATTTATGATACTGATTAGAAAACTGAAATATATGTGTATAGGATAGCTTTTTATACTAACAGACATGGATTGTTGACTTGTACAGATTTAGAATCTCAAGTGTCACTAGGTACACAAACAACATGGATTGGGGTTAGAACTAAATTTCCTGAACATTTATTTAATAAGGCAGAATTATGCCTGTTGAACTAAGACATGGCATAATAAAACAAAGAGAGGTTGAAAGTAGCAAATATAAGATAGTCTTAAATTGCCAATTAAGATAGATCTTGAAATATCCCTTTTGACTACGAAAATGAAGACAATCTTTTTGAATGTGTAGTTTCCAGCATAGTAAATCATATGATTGGCTGATTGAAAAAGGCCATTACCAGCCCATTTTACTTCACAAATGCCTAGGGCATTAATCTTCATGTGTTCCATTTCATTTTTGACAACTTTCAATTTTACTAGATTCACACTTGGTGTACTCCAAGTTCCAAATATTAATAAGATGCTTGCAGTTATATCTTTGTATTTTGAGCCATGTCCCATTATCGAATGAAGGTTCTGTAAGATTTACTCTATTCACATCATCATAGTTGAAAGCAGTTTGTCCTAAGTCATATTTTGAGTGCTTTCTGAATTGAGGGACTCATCTTCTGGGACTCTCTCTGACAGTGTTCTGTTGATATTCAGGAGGTTGTCAGTGGCCAAATCCTCCAAAGTGAACAACCAGCCTACTTTCATTTTGTAGTCTATTTTTAGTCTGGAAGCTCTGCTGAGAGGTGTTCATTCTATGTGACCCTGATGATATTTTAAATACCAAAGACATAGCTTCCTGCATCACTGCCATATCTAAGTCATCACACAATAAGGCAAATTGACAGAGAAGTGGTAGGTAGCAAGATCTATGTTTTCCAGTTATTGGCAAATCAATTTCTATAACATACAGTGTATGACAAGCTGCATTATATTAGAGCTATTGTCCTTTGTGTCTTTTTAGAATTCAATGGTCAGTTCCTTGCGCTGTACTCGTCACTTAGTATAGTGAAGTATTTTGTACATACAGGCATACACGTATGTGAACTGAATGTCATTATGTAAAACTGTCTGAGAGTATGATTAATTTCTAAGTAACTATGCAGTCCTTAAAGACAATATCTGTACAACATGAAAGGAAACAGCATGAATTATGCCACTAACACTGAGAACATATCTTATAGGGACTTAAAAATGCTTTCAATTTTAAATCACATAAGGGAAATTTTTAAAAAAAATATAACTTACCTAAGGAGGAAAGTTATATTAGAGAAAATATACAAACACTACACATGTTAAAGTAAGCATCCAAAATTACTGTAAAATAATTATCTGGGTTCCTCAAAAAACATATAATGAATATATAGCAAAAGCTTATTGAAGCTTTCCCCACACTTCTCCAAACTCTAAAAAGAATCATTAAGTTTGTCAGGTATTTGGGGGAAAAAGGAAACTTATAATATTCCAAGTGACAGATGTCAAGACTCATGAATATCTAAATATTCATAACCTAGTAGACATTCTAGACTCCATCTAGGAATATATAGTTCCTTTAATGTTATCCCTGAGACCCATTTAAAAAAAAACTGTGGAGGACTGACAGGAGCACAGGAAAATATGAAGAGGATACACTTACTTGAACTGACTTTTATGACAAATGTTACCTTACAATTTTATGCTCGCAAATAATATTTTGACTATGAATTAGTTAAGATTTCAGTTGAATAATGACAGATTTATAAGAATCTAAAAAATAGATAAATTTGATGTTATACTTAAGGGGGACCCATGGAATATGAATAAAATGACATGAATTTTAGAATTCAGTTGCAATATGTAACTTTAGGCAATAATTATTTTCCTTACTTATAATGTGACAATAACTTATTACATCTAGATATTATTTCAAATACTTATTAAGATTTCTAGTTTTTGGAAACACCTGGCTTGATAATGAACTTTCTGTATCCTGGTGACTGGGCTAGAATTCGCGGTGGCTTGATAGGTAAGATCTAGTAATGCCACATGATAAGAATGCCTCTAGTATGATCTTCAGTCCATCAGTTATCTGAGTCAAAGAGAAGCCTCTCGCCCAGTGGTTCTCAATCTTCCTCAAGCCACGACCCTATAACACAGCTCCTCAGATTGTGTTGAACTCCCAATCACAAAATTATTTTAGTTGCTGTTCCATAACTTTAATTTTGCTACTTTATGAATGGGGCAATCCTTGTGAAAGGCCTGTTGGCCCCTAAAGGGGTTGCGACACACTGGTTGAAAACCGATGCGTGGCCTAACATCTGACAGACTTGGAACTTAGGCCATATTTGGAACTTCTCATTTTTATAATGGTGTGAGTGATTTTCTTGACACAAACCTCTCTCCCTACACATACACACACACACACACACACACACACACAGCCACGCAAATCTAGACCCACAAAAGTAAGTCCAGTGGCATGTGAGAAAGCTAACCCCAAAGTGAGCAATGTAAGACTCCCGCTACTTATCCTGAGAAAGATGAGGCCTTCTACTTCTGAAAATATTTACAGTTTTACAAACTCCCAGGGAGTTCCAGAGTCAGAATGGCAGTCAGTTTGGTTTGGTTACATATACATACGTGAACTTCACTCACCTTGTTTCTTGAAAGAACCCAGTGAGACACGTGGTGATACAGGTAGTGTGGTATCAGCCATTTTTTCAGTAAAGAAGGTCAAATATAGAAAGACTAAAGAGTGTGCCTAAGATGAAACATCTAAGAAGTAAAGCACACAGGATCAGAAGCTAAGCTGGCTGACTCCAAACTGGAACACTAACAAGTATGGTATGGCACTTTGAAATGGAAAGTATATAAAAGAATAATGAACTATGTAGCTTGGTTGTACTAAGTGAAAGTGTGCTGTGTACCCAGATGCTATATGCATACAGATTTATGTGGGAGTGAACACAGGGAAGAGGGCACAAAAATAAGTATTCTCTGATTTGAGTAATAGCTGCATATTAGTTACAAGAAAAAGAAGGACTAATTAGACTGACTTTTGGATGTCTTTGCTGGTCAATAGCATACTGATGAAAACACCAGGAGGCAGGGGAATCAAAGGTGCATCTGGATTTTTAAGTCAAAGGATCTGAATGCAATGACTTGAAGAAGAGAGCAAGATACCCAGGTCAGATCTCAGGCTGTCTAGGGTTAGTGTTTGTAATAAGAATGAATGGAAGGTTGAATTTTAAAAATATTGGTTTGGGAATTATCTACATGAAAGAGGCAGCCGAAGCCTCAGGGAAAATGAGCTTTCTGAGAAAGAATAGGGAACAAACAAACAAAAAAAGACAGCAAATATGCAAATTCTAGTCAAAAGATGAAATAAATCAGTGGAGAACAGAACAATAAAGATGGGAAGGAGAGCATGAGGAGGAGTCACCATGGACTGAGGGGTGAGGAGAGTTCAGGGAGCAGCTACAGCAATCCAGAAATCAATGAATTCCTGCGAAACAAGGGTCCCTGGACTGTGGAAAGGGCACCAGGCAATATGTATAGTTTGCAAGCTGGACAGGGTGGGAAAATTAAGTTAGCACACAGAACTACATATCAATTTTCACAAAGGAGAAGAAAAACAAACAAAATAGTAATTAGTTTATAGATTAGTAAGTGCTGAAAAATAAAATCCAAACCCACTTCTCTAATACCAAATATATGCTGATTGATTCAAGTCAATGTGGGATTTATGTTTGTTTCCCTGTGTTCTACTTTTTGTTTACCAATTTTTTCCCTGTGTTCTACTTTTATCTTGACACCAGCTGCACATGCACCTTTTTGTCCGCTGATCCTAACCAGCCGGGGCTAAGTCAGACCTCACTAATTCAATGCTATTCTACCAGACAGTCCCAAGACATTTAGGTGCTTGGGAATCCGCATTTCTTTCCAGCTGGCTACAAATTAGTAGTCTCTCCCTTACCTCTTCAGATTGCCAAGAATGGACTCAGGGGTCCCGGAGTTCTTTCTCTTACTTCTGAGGGACTCTCCGGCTTCCTTGGTGTCTGTAAATCCCACAATGACTCGAGCAAAGAAAGAATCTGATTCTGAATATCTCAATTTGAGGAGCACTGGTGGTGTAGTGGGTTAGAGTTAGGTAGGGTTGGTGCTGTGGTGTAAAATTGGGCAACTAACCACACAGTCAGTTTGAAACCACAAGTCACTTGAGGTTTTTTCACTCTTATCAAGTTTCCGAGTTTTGGAAACCCACTGGGGCAGTCCTACTCTTCCCTAAATGTTGGTGTGAGTCAAAATTCACCTGGTGGAGTTATGGTGGGTTTTTTTTTTCTACTTCTTTTTACAAATCTTGCTTTTCCTTGGAGGTGTTCTTATTCATAAAACCAAATATTCACTCTAAACTCCTACATCAAATTTCTAAAAAAAAAACCAAAAAACAATTCACATGCAAAGTTGAAACCCTTTCTTTCCTGTGAGAGGTCAGGAAGAGTAAAGCAGAATTTCTAAAGCTGTAGCTATCCTAGGAGCTGATATCCCCTGACCTAAATTAAAGAGTGACAGCAGGATTCAATCATGTTCCAATCACCCAGTGGTTAGCCTTCGGTATTTCTCCCTCCTCTTCTCTTTGTATGTCTCATTGCATCCTTAAGCTTCTTGAAGTGATCTGCTTTCTCTGGAATCAAAACGGTCTTCCTATATACTTACAGACTGACTGCTCAAGGAAATCTTTATGCTCATATCTCATTGCATGTTGATTATTTTTAGCAACTTAAAAAATTCATGGAACACACTCTTTTAGTATTAAAAAATACCTATCATTTAAGAGACACATAGAAATCTAAGCGGCTTCTCCACCCTGAACTTTCATGTCCCCAAAAGGCATGCATGGTCTTCCCAGATGCATCCAAATCTTGCAATGAGCAACATGCCCATGACATTTCGTGACCAGGGCCTGTGTTCATACCTCATTCCATTGGCATGACTGCTGCAAACATGCCTGTCCTCCACCTCGGGTCAGTTTTTCTTGCTTGGCTAATCCCCACTCTAGTTCCTTCATTAGTATAAACCTTCTGGTTTTTGCTTGGGGTCTCATCAGACACTCTCCTTGCTAATGGAATTCTAAAACCTTAGAAATGATTTCTCATGAAACGGATCAAAAGGACCAAATCATATAAACTTACATTTTTCACTCCAAAGTAGCCTACACTAACTTCTCAGTTATCAAGGTGGGCAGTTAAAACCATCAAGTCATTATGCAAAACTGGTGATAAGAGTTCCAGTCATGGCCTATCTTTGGTGCCAGTGTGTTTCTCCTTCATCTGCCTCCCTTTGCTTGGGCTGGTCTGTGTTGGGGAAACAAGTCCTCTATCTCCACTGCACCAGCACCCCCTCCCCCCCTACCCCAACCACAGAGAGGAGGCTGGTGGGAGTGGGAGCCAGGTTCTACCTGCTATCCATCATCTCTTGACCCGGATGGAGACCTCCCCCATCATTTGGCCCCTTCCTCTCACTAACTGCCCTAGCAGTGGTCCTGTTCCTTCTATGACACACCTCTCTCACCGTTCACCTGGGTGGGAACTTTGCCTTTCCCCTGTTGCTCAAGGCCTGTGAAACCTTTATACCTTACTATTTCCATCCCATAGTGCCTCGCTGATCTTCTTGGCACCTTCAGGACCTCTGCCTCTTTGAGGACTAAGTTGTGCCTCACCCGTTACATGGAATTTTCAATTGCCCATATGAATATGCAAGCTGGAAAATGAAGGTGGAGGACTGTGGCAGAATTGATGTATATAAGGGATGGTGTTAATGAAGAATACTCAGTGTACCCTGGAAGGTAAAGGGACAAATAACCCTGGCTCTAAAAAACCACAGCCAGAATGCTCTTAGGAGTCAATTCGGCAAGACTTTGTATCTCGTGTTCTTTGAAAATATGACAGACGAATCCTTGGAAAAGGACACCAAGCTTACTAGACCCATTGAAAAAGAAGAAGCCCCTTAATAAGATGTAGGACACAATGGTTACAACAACGGACTCAAACAATAACTATTGTGAGGGTGATGTCGGCCGTGGCCATGCTTCATTCTGTGGGGCATGGTGTTTTATGAGTTTGATCCAACTCATCTGCTCTTAATGACAGCATAGAAGGAGATATTTATTGTTTATTTAAAAACAAAAACAAGTTAGGAATTGTATAAGTATGTCATAAATTTCAGAGGAAACTTAAAAATCGGAAAATAGCATTTTTTTTTCCCTTGCGAACAGTAAAATTTAAAGAAATTTAAAAATATTATACCTTAACACATTCACAATTATATCTAGCTTGTTCACTTAATATTTCCAAGAGCAAACAAAAAGTAACTTATGAAACTATTCTTAGCTCACAAAAGACAAGAGTTTTGAATATCTAAGGTTATAGAGATAGAAACTGATCTCAGAAATGGAGTCAATTTATACAAATGAATCTCAATTTATTCAATGTTACTTTTTATAATGACTACATTATGCTCTTACTAAGATAATAATTTCAAAATATACACATTTTAGATATCTATCCAATTAAACATGTAACCTTAAAGTCAACTGATTAAAGCTAAAGAGATTCCCTTGTCTTTTTCTCAAGAAAAGAATTGGTTTTTGTAAGAAAGAAAATGAGAACAAGCTCTTTATCTTAAACTGCTTGGCCTTTGCTATTATATTTTCTCAGCAACCCTTGCCCCGAGTTCGTCCTGGGCGGTGGATAATGGACAGAGAAGGAACACAAGGGAAAGAGACATAACATTGAGAGGAGGCTGGCCATCACTGAGAACTTTTCCCTCCACATTCACAGCAGCAAAACTTCAACTTTTCAATTTTCAGCTATTTCAGGGAGAATGTACTGTCGTGTTCATATCATTGGAAAGAAGAATTGAAGGGCAAAGTCTTTGTGTTTATTTTATACACTAAAACAGGGACTGACCAAGCTCAGACTAAAATCTTACTTACCCCACTGCCTTAAAATTAGAATCTACAGAGCAAACCAGAAAACTGAAGCAACTGTATTTGAAAGATTCACTTGAGACAAACAAATCTAGCGGGCACGACTTGTGTGAGAAGTCCAGCTATAACAATGCATAATATATCGTTTCTCCACTGCCAGGTGGCACAGAAGCAGTCCCGCTATCTGGAGAAAGAATGAGCAATGGGCTCTGGGTGAGAAGCGCAAAATTGCACCTCACATGATTCCCCACAGGAGATGGTGTAATCACATTTGGGATGAAGTGGTGTGCACAGAATATTGACTGGGTGTGAGAAGGGAGAGTGCAGAAAGGCAGAGGAGGAGAGCCCAAGGGAAGTAGGTAACCAAAGAACAGGAAGAAGCCTAACAAACAGAACTGCTCACCAGCAGAGCCCCTGACCTGTTGGGTAGGTGGCATTCACACACCCCTTGCATTTGGCTGGGGTTGTTGATAGCCTGGTGCTCATGTCAGAGATGAGGTGAACATGGTCTATTTCAGATCCTCTTCACCTCCCTCCCCCTTGCCCTGCCCACACCCCCCCACACAACCCTGATGATCAACCATGTGCTCCTCCAACTCCTGCAGTCAACCGAGTGACTGGCTGTGAACCCCCTTACTGCAAGCCCTCCCTGCTCCACCCTGCAGTGATCTGTATGCATGAACCTTGTTCCACTACTCTGGCAAGAGGCAGGGCCTCCAGACCACCTGGGTCTGTGCATCATGCACGATCAGTGGCTCTCAAGGGTGGATTTCCACAGATTTAAATCATTTGGTGAGTTATAAAAACAACAACAACAACAACAACAACAAACTACTATTGTTGAGCCCTGCTCAGTGATTTTTGGCTTAACAGGTTAAGACTGGGGTTTCAGTAGTGCTAGCTACTGCAAGTAATTCTTAACATGCCTTCTGCAACTCCAGTCCAATGTCACACTCATAGTGGGATCCCGTTAAATGCCAGCTAAAAGTCAGCGTGTCATGAATCAGACTGGGACCATTCCTTTTAAATCGATTGCTACTTAAAATATATGCACATTTGTGTCTCTAAGCATTTTAACAGGGTTTCAAGCCATTTACAACTGCTCATGTGAGAATTTTGCAGTTTTTCACAGCTCAGTTTTATAGTCTTCTTTTCGCCATCGTACATCCAGTAAACTTGCCTCAACAAGCTGAGAGAAAATACCAAAAATTAGCACTCCCACTGTTCAGGAGAACATATTTTGTCTTCCCTATAACTGCTTCAATTCCATCACTTAGCGGGAAGACATTTAAATTTTTATTGTATTCCTATCTATCAGAAAGGAGAAAAGAATGTACAAGTTTGACACCAAGCAATCACAGACGGAAGATGTGAAGTAAAATCACACATTTTAAGCTGAAGTACAATGCTGCTGTCAATAAATGCAGGCTGACACAGGACAAAATCCATCCAGCTTTCCCTGGGGCTTTACATAGAATATAAAGTATTCATTAAAAATGGTCCCACCGAATTTTCAAATGTCAAAATACAATGTAATCATATTAAAAAAAAACTCTTAAAACAGAGTAATGCCAACTTCACAATAATGCCAAGAGAGGAAATTACCAGTGGGTAACTGTGTCTCTTTCTCTACAGGTATCACTCACTAGGGAAACCTAAAAAAAACCCATGGTAATGAGATTCTTAAACAAGAAAACAGTCAAAATATATGTACACAAACCGAAGGACCCTCATCATAAACAAAAACTTAATTTGCTCTTAATTCTTATTATTTCAGTTTTTATCTACTTGTTAGATACAACTGAAGCATGATTTGTAGCATGAGTTTAAGAGCCCCCAATCATATGATTAAACAAAAGTCATACAGGAAAAGTTAAGCAGCTTCTTGTTTCAATTTTTTTTCATCAATTGATTAAAGCATGTTTTAAAGCTTCTCAGGAAAACTCCCTGCTTACCATTGTCATTAGAAGTCCAAGTCTAGGCTACTGGGCATTGGTTATGAACTCACTACATAGCTTAATCTTCTCAAATCTCTTAACTTCCCCCTAAATTTCCCTAATGTGCTCATTAGAATTTCTAAGTGGATAATTTCCTTTATATCATCTGCACATTTGTGAGAGACTGTCTATATTTTATTGCTCCACGAAACACCTGGGTAATCCCTGAGGCTAGCTGAACGTTGGCTTTTCAAACTCACTCACAAGCACGTTAGTGACATCAGAGCCTTGAAATGTCTATGGAGCTGTTCTAGTCTTCACATCAGCAGCAGCAGCAAATGCACCCGCAACATCATGGAGGAGTGTGTTTTTTTTTTTTTTTTTGAATTCCCCAACAAGGTTATGCCAATTATATCACATTCCCTAGGGAAGGTATGGAAACATAGATAGATGATCCCTTGGGACTAGTCGGGGGACTGGTGATACTGGGAGGGTAGAGGGATGGTGGAGTAGAAAGGGGGAACTAATTTCAGAGAAAGAAAAAATACCAAAAAAATATGGAAAAACCTATAGATAGTTCAAGATAAAAAAAAAGAAACATCAGTATTAATGCTAACTTTCCTAGCTAATTCTAATGAGAAGACAATTTAGAGAACCAGTAATTTATTAGTTCTTTATTATAATACTTATTTTCTAAGATTTCCAAAGCATTTGCTGCTTACCTGGCAGGAGTTTGATGAATCAGAAGCTATTTCAGGGGGACTGATTTGGAGTTTGTGGTCAATGGCTAATATGCTTGGTGCTAACCCAAAGTTTCGAGATACAGATCTATCCATAGGCATCTCAGAAGAAACGCCAATGGCAACTGATTTTTGCTAACTCCAATCTTTAATCATGGCCTTTTAGCAAAAAAAGAAAAGAAAAGATTATCACAGCTAAAAGTACTAATGCACCATTTTGATCATGATTAAAATCTCAGTGGATCACGTAATACATCTTAAGACATTTTTTTATGATTCTCTTGCATTTTTACTCTTAGGGAAATGCATTGCCTATTTTCTACTCCTTTTCCCCAAAGTATCTCACTCTTTCCTATACTTATCCTCAAATAAAGACCTCATCTCCTATCTCAATGAGAACTAAAAACAAAACAAAAACAATAATCATGAACTTCCTCTGCTTCACACAATTTCATTTACAATTAGTCTTTTGATAGGCTGACTTAAGTAGAGAAGCAAGCAAGTGACTCATCTATGTGTATGTATACAGAAAGACTTGTATCAAGAAAGTTGGAGAATTAGTTAAGTCCAGTTGGGTTCAAGTCCATGAGTCAGCTATCAGATGTAGACTTAAGTCACAGGCTAGTAGATAGTAGTAGTTGGAGGATAGTCAACTAACAAGGCACAGGATTCAATTCTATCAGTAGAAGTGAGACAGCTTCCGTACAACATCAGCTTAAGTTACGAGTAGGCTACACAGAGACTGGAACCTCTGTCAGTAAAGTACCAAGGCCATGATGGTGTTCAGGAGGAACCTTGGTGGCACTGTGGGGTGAGGCAGACTCAACTCATTAGAAGTGAGTTTGATTTGTGAGTGATTCTCCAGCAATCTTTAGCTTCTTCACAAACAATCCTATCAGGGAGTTTTCCACATTACGTTAGATCATATTGTGGGGGGATCCTCACCTAGCTAAATGAACATAAAACCTATCCTTAAGACTGTACCTAAACCCTTGGTTCAGTTTTTCTAAGAAGAGGGGACACGTCTTTGGGTGAATATAACTCTTTCCACTTGTTCATTGCTTTTTGAGGCAATCCCTTTTATTTCTTTATCAACCTTAATTTTGCTGTGGGATTAGCCTCTTTACATAAATCCCATGAACACAAAGCTTTCTTATAATTAGAAATAAAACAAATCCCCTGTGATTCGACATTTATGTCAGCTATCACCTTACTCATTTTCTGCCTTCTTTACTATAAACAAGCATGGGGGGCATGTCTGACCTTCTCTGAATTCACAAAGTAGGGGGGCAGAGAATCAAACTCATGAGTTGCCACAGGCTGAATTGTATGAGGTCAAGGTCAAACATACTTCATCTTTTAACCTTCTTTTTTTTTAAAATCTCCCCCTTTCAACCTTCTATCCAATTGACGCCAAGTGTCACCACAAAGAAAAACAAAACAAACTCACTGATATCAAGTTACTTCTGACTAATAGACAGTGTAGAATTAGCCTTGTGAGTTTCTGAGCCTTCAACTGTTTATGGTATTAAAATTCCCTATCTTTCTCCTGTGGAGCAGCTAGTTTCAAACTTTTGATCTTGCAGTTATCAGTCCAAAGCTCATTAAATATACAATCCTCCAAAGGCATTCTCTGCCCTGCCCCATCCCCAACTCCCCAAAGGCTTACACATTGAGTTCCACAATTCATTTCAATGACCATACAGAATTCACAGGCAATACTCATGACAATGTGGTCATTAGGGAAGTGAATAGGATACAATTTGGGATCAGAAATGCTCAGGACACAATAGTTCTACAGTCAGGAATGCATCTTCTCAGTCATGTACACAGGCACATCTCTCTCTCTGATCCAAAGACAGGCAGAAAGATGCCCCAATGTCCACTCACTGCTCAGGCAATGTTACGATGGTCTTCTAATTACTGTTGATAGGACACTCCACTATTCCATAACTTCAGTCCAAACCATTCAACTTTAGCTCCATGAGTCAGGAAATCTACCTTCTCGGATTAAATGGCTGGAAGCAACCTATTCTACATGAGGCTCCTAAGGGAACACAGTCAATTTTCTCACTCAATGAACCAGGAAGCCCATCACTCTGTTTCATGCTTTTGTTGTTGCTGCTCTTAATGTACCACTCCAGTTCTGTCTCCTGGTTTGCCAAGATACTGCTCCTGGCTCTTTTACTTGATGGTACTGCAATTGTCTAAAACTGCTTCTAATATGGCCTATTTTAAACTCAGCAGGATGGCAAACTGGCCAATCTCCTTGTTAGATTTCCATTTTAAACTCAGCAGGATGACAAACGGACCAATCTCCTTGTTAGATTTCCATACACTGTGTGGCATGGTCCAATCACATCATTTGGTGGGAGTTAAAGACTGTCTAGAAGAGCTATAACAAAATTTTAAAAAGTTTACAAAAGCTGCCTTCTCTATTGTAATCTGGCTTCTACCCTCACCATTTTCTCAGAATTATCCTGTTTTATTCACCACAGTCTACTTATTTGTGCTAATTTTATTCAGCCTCTTGGCACCATTGACCAGGGGCTCCCGCCATCTCTCATTTTTTTGGTTTCCTGAATAATTCATTCATCATGATAAATGGAGAAATGGTAAAAGTTGTCAAGGAGATTGTCATGTTTGCATCCACAATCAATGTACATGGAGGTAATAGTAAAGAGAGCAAAAGATACATTGCATTAGGCAAATCTGCTGCAGAAGACCTCATTAGAATATTGAAAAGCAAGGATGTTGTTTTGAGAAGTAAAATGAACTTGACCTAAGCCATAGTAGTATTTTTGATATCTTCACATGCATATCAAAGAAGTGCATTGAAAAAGGAAGACTGAAGAATTGATATGCTTGAATTGTATTGCTGGAGAAGAATACTGAAAGTTCCATAATTTTAATTGATATGATATTCTCAATAGTGTTCTATAGTTTGAATGACCTTTGGAGTCTCCTTTCTTGGGAATGTGTACAAATATTGATTTCTTCAAGTTAGGCAGCCAAGTAGCTGTCTTCCAAATTTCGAGGCAAAGGTAGGTGAGTGCTTCCAGAACTTCATCAGTTTATGGAAGCATTTCATGGGGTATTCCAGGAATTTCTGAAACCTTGTTTCTCCACGTGAGCAGCTGAGTCCTTCTTCATTGTTTGCTCTTAGTCTGGAAACTCTGCTGAAATCTTTTCACTTTGGGTGACTCTGATGGCATTTGGAATACCAGTGACATAGCTTCCAAAGTCACAGCAACACACATTCCACTGTAGTAGAACAAACTGACAGATAAGTTCTGGTTTCCTTATTTAGTTCTCTAAATATTGGTGTTTTCTTTGGGCTCTTCCCTTGTTTTCTTTTGGGTCATAATTCTTAAACTTAAAGTTAAAATCTATTGCCCAATTGACATCACTAATGTTATGGCTCTAGGTATATTCATATGCTGAGATCCTTTCATTATTATTTTTCTAGCCATTATAATATGTGATAGTTATGCAATGTGCATAATGTTACAATATACATGATATAATGCAATTAACTGATTGATAGACTCTGCTGGGATCAGCTGTGGAAAGATTGGAGGTGGGGAGAGTATTATCCCTTTTAATCAGTTCTCAACCCTGATGCAATTGGAAAGACGTTTCATCAAGTTGCCTACTCATATAAATTGACAGTGTATAGATTGTGCATCTCTAGAACCGCCTATAAAACACCTTGAAGTCAAACAAAAATAGTTATTCTCTTTTTTTGAGTTAATGTTGACTCTTCGTGCCCCTGTAGTGTAGTGCAGCCCCAACAGGTTTCCAAGACTGAAACTCTTTACAGGAACAAAAAACCCTGTCTCTCTCCCATTGGTAGTATCTGTGGAAAGCAGTTAGCAGCTCAACATATAAATGGCATGCCACCAGGGCTTCTAATATCATGAGACTTTGACTGTTTTCCCAGTGATTATGTGCATGCATATTTGAAGGAATTGAGTAAAGATTAAAAGAGGAATACTAGATTAATTGCATATAACTGATTTTAGGGGGAAAAGAGTATGCAAAACATAGAATGCTATCACAGTTCATTTACTGGCTTCCTGTGCCATTCATAATTATATATGGAAAAGAATGTTTAAGATTTGGAGGGCATTAATTAATGGTAACACCACTATAAAGATATACAGCAAGTAAACAGTTTTAAAAAATCAATTTTAACTGTTGTAGACTATAGAAAATGAATCTTACTGGAGATGTTGTTAGGCAAGCATTGAACTGCTAACTGCAAGGTTGGTGGTTGAAAACTACCAGCTGCTCTGCAGAAGAAACTTGGAAGTTAAAGATTTAAAGCATCAGAAACCCGATCTATATATGGTCACTCTGCCAGTGGACTTTATTTTATGGGTTTCACAACTAAGATAACAGGGCAGGTAAGCTGCAAAATAATGCTATTCAGAATATACTAAAATCATAAAAGTAATAGATAGCATTATTTCAATGCTAATTAATATATAGTTCACATAATTGCTCTGTCATTCCTACGATAATGTCCTCTAGCTCATGGCTATGTATGCCATGGCTTTTTACAGGCATGCCCTGACTTACTGCTGTAAGGCGCTGTGTCTCAGCTCCTGACTCACAATGACACTGTGTACCACAGAACAAAACACCGCCTGCCTGGTCATGTGAATCCTACTCAGCATCGTTCTCTGTTGCAGTTACTATCTCATGTAATCCCCTTGAAGGGATTCCTCTCTTTTACAGAACTTTCACTTTTCCAAGCATGGTGTCTGATAACATAAGCATTTGTATATGAATAACTAACATTTGCAATCTAGTTGCCATAACTTGAATTTACCAGGCTTAAATGGAATCTGGGTTATGTGCTCTTTATTCTCTCCATGTACATAGCCAGTGAACATTTGGAGGAGATGTATTAAAAGATAATATGAGTAGTCATAGTCATAGCTCTTGAAGAGTAAGTGGACCCTCCACCATTCATATACAATACATTAGAAAGCACCTCACAGAAAGATAATTGCTTTAAAAATCCCATTCTTAGAAATTGAATACTTATCATTTTTCTCTGCTTCCTTTTCTCTCACAAAACCAAAAACTACATAGATTTTAAAAATAAAATATAGAATGGCTAGGTGGTTTCCCTATAAATGTTCTAATTAAGCATGACATCAAATTTTAAATAATAACTTTTCAAACACTTAAGTTTTATTTTACAGAATTTTAGGTTATAGAGGGGTGGCACAGATTGCAGAAAGTCTCTTAATCTTTACTTCATATCCTAGAACTCAAAGTGAATCTCTTGACTATGAGGCTGTGATTGCTCTCATAAAATTATAGGTACTCCTTATATAAAAGAGGAGCTGTATATGATAAAATATTTGTAAATAAGATATTCTCCCTTTGAAAGGGAAAGGATGGAAATAAATATGATAGCATTCATACAAACTTATTGAGCTGCTGTTGCTTGCCTTCTACTCAGATTAGACTCAAAATGACCCTATGCACAATAGAAGGAAACACTGCCCTGTCCTAAGTCATATAAGATTTGAGCCAATTGTTTCTATATTTATTGGGTCTCTTTTACTGAAGGTCTTGCATTTTGTTGAGAGTCTCCCTCTTTTTCACGACTACTCTGCTTTACCAAGCATGATTCTATGTATAAGGACTGGTTATTCCTCATAATACGTCTAAAGTATGTGAGACAAAATTTCACATCATCGTTTCTCAGGAATATCCTGCCTGTACTTCTTCCAAGACAGAACTGTTCCTTCCTCTGGAAGTCCATGGTATTTAATAAACTTTGCAAACACTGAGGTTCAAAAAACTTCAGTTTTTTTCACTTTCCAGATTTCACTTTGTTCACTTTCCAGATTTCCTATGCTCATGAGATGACTGAAAATACTATGTTTATGGTCAGGTGCACCTTAGTCTTCAAAGTGATATCTTTGCTTTTAACACTTTGGAACAGGGGTGGGAAACTTTTTTCAATGAAAGGTCGTGCAGATATTTATCACATTACTCATAAGCCATATGGGTCAAACATTTAATTAATGGGCCCCTAATGTGATGGCTGGAACTCCCTCTTTGGTCAGGTGTGTGATGTTAGTGGTCCCGATGATTTCACAGACCTTACAGCCATGTGGGGGGAGGGTGTTCCCCATCATTCCTGCTGTAAAGAGTTCATTCTTAGTAGAACTTCTCCATGCAATATGTTGTTTGATTGCTTGGCTGTAGTTTCCACAGATGTTGATTATGGATCTATGTAGATTGAAATCCTTGACATTTAATTTTTTTCTCTCTATAACATGTGTACTGCTGAAGTTGTTAAAATTTATTTTGTTTTATGTTTATAATCGATGCTGAAGATTATAGTTTTTTATTAGTAATTCCTTCAAACCCTTGTTACTTGTGACAATTAAGGTTGTATTATCTGCATATTATGATGGTTAATGAGCTTTCTTTATTCCTGACATAGCATTGTTCTGCATATCACTAGCTCCTCAGATGATTTGTTCAACATGATTTTACAAAGATGTAGTTACCCCTTTATTTTTTCTGAACAACAACTAACTGACTCTTTGCTTATGTACCATTTTCTCTTGAGAACAATGCAGTGATTTGGAATTGTCACACTTCACAAAATAATTCATGTTTTTTTTTTATGATTCACAGTCAAGTGACTTTGTATAGTCAATTAAGCATAGGTAAATATCTTTGTGGTATCCTCTACTTTCAACTGGAAGTTATGTGATGTAAATAATGATATTAATCATTTCATATCCTCTTGTGAATCTAGCTTGAATTTCTGGCATTCATTATCAATGTATTGCTGCAAATATTTTTAAATTATTTCCAGTAAAATTTTATGCAAATGTGATAGCACCAATATTATTAGATAATTTCTGAATAGTGTTGTAACTCCTTTCTCTGCAATTGGCACAAATATGAATTTATTTTAGTCAGTTGGCTAGGCAGCTGTCTTCTAAATTAAAGTAGCATAAATATTACTAGATGGAAATATTTTTAAATCATTCTAATATCTGTGAAATATGTGTCTAAAAGTTGGAATTTTGAATTGAGGTGCCGCTGAATTGATCCTGATGGCTTACTATTTAGATAAGATCACCAGCCCATCATCTAAGCTACTTCTAGCCTAGCTTTAAACATTTTTTCAATGTAGGAACAATCAGCATTTGTACTACCAATTTTGTTCAAATTTCACACTGAAAACCAGACCCATTGCTGTGTAAGTCATTCTGACATATAACCACTCTATAGGACAGAATAGAAGTGGCCCACAGGTTTTAGAGACCACAAGTATAGGAAAATCCAGCCTCTTCTTATTCTCATAGAGTGGCTGGTGAGTTTTAACCACTAACCTTGTAGTCAGCAGCACAACTAGGTCACTAATCTCCAAATTTTGAAAATACTATCAAAATAAAATTAAACTCACAGGTATGGAGTCAATGACAACTCATATATCCAACTCCGTAGGCTAGAGGAAAACTGTTCTTGGTGGTGGTGGCGGCGGCGGGGTTTGAAGCTATAAATCTGTATGAGAGCAGACAATTCTGTCTTTCTTCTGCTGAGCAGCTGGTATGATACCTCAGTAATTTTTAAAATGAGAAACCTCAATCATTTATATTTTGAGATATGCCTAATATTACATGATATATTAAAATTCAAATCAGAGAAATGTATGCTCATTCAGAAAATGGTCTGCTATAGTACAAACCCCAAGAAGAAGGGTAGGGGGTAGTCAACCAAGAAAGCAAATCTTCTGCTACAAAAATACTTCTTACTTTGGGCCAAAGATTTTTTTGTGAGCACAAAGAACATGAACATGACAATACTGAATGGGATAAAGTGGTTCAAGTTATTATGCATTTGGATATCTGTAAATGATGAAACAAAGTAAGATGACATCAAACTACGAAGAAAACACAAAAAGCCCTTTCTAAAAAAAAGAGTATACTATGACTATACAAATATGTTAGTTCCTGAAAAGAAAACCTTTAGAAATATTATTAAATTATTCAATAAGAGACTTGATGGTTTGATTTTAGGGAAAATATTCAGCATGTCCCTTTATCTGAAGTTCAGTTTTAGTGAAATGGGATTGTAATAATATCTAACTTTTCTCTGTCAGTACTTTTTAAAGTTTCCATCTTATGTTCCTTTTGAAATTAGACATTGGATATACAAAGTGAAACATTATGAACACTAAATTAAGTGATAATTTGAGAATGCTGTTGGAATTATAGGAATGTATGCATGCTTATGTGTTGGTCAGCTAGCCACAAGGTCAGCAGTTTGAAAGTACCATGTTTTCATAGATAGCAAAGGAAATTTTCTGTTTCCAGAAAGACTTAAAGCCTCAGAAAGCCTCAGAGACAGTGTCTACTTTGTGATATTGGGTCGCTGTTATGTCAGAACCAACCCATTAGCAATGAGTTAAAATTTTTGAGATGTGCACTTATTTATATTAATATTTATTAAAACTTTTAGAATCAATGGTATATACACACAAGGAGAAACTTAGGAGAAGGAGAATCAGAAACAGGAGAGCGGTATTGACTGAGTGGCTATAGTGTTCATGAACAACTGTATCCTTTGTCATGAGACTAGAACTGGATGATGTCAGGCTACAGTTATCGAATCTTTTGATCAAATATTCCACTGAAGAATCCTGATCAAAAAGGGAAAATTTACAGCAGAACCGAAATTCTTGTAAAAGCTACACTTTATGGAGTCATGGAAGGTGGATGGATCCCTAATATGGATGGATCACTAATATGGAAGCCCTAAGATAATCTTAAATTTTAAATAAAAAATATCCCCTCAAGTCGTCTTAAAACACTGCAACTGTTAGCTTAAGTAGTAAAACAGGGAGGCCATATTCATTACTGTTTTTAAAAAGAGTATATATAGCAGATAAAATCCCTCACAGCAACTATATAGGAATCTTAGAAGAGGATATAAGTTTTGAGAATGAGGAACGCCTTATTAAAGAAGGGTAAAAATATTTGCACAGCTCAAAGAATGCAATCAATGTCAATAAGTGCTACATGAGAAACTGTTGAATTAAGAGTATAGCTAGTTCCATATACTCTCTATAATCAAACTGACCAAACTGACTACCGTCGAGTTTTTACTGATTTCCATCAACCCTATAAGACAGAGGACACAGTTACTAGGGTTTCTGAGGATGTCCATTTTGGTGGAAGCAGATAGCCTTATCTTTCTTTTATGGGTGGTTTCAGTCCAACACTATGCTATTTCCCAGGTATCTAATGAAACCACTCATTATTTTCTTACTTTATTAACAAATACTCCTTTTTTATACAATATGAAATGTTTTTAGTTTCTCCCTACCCTCCAGCATTTAAATCTTCTTATGTATTCTTAGAAAGTTGACTGCTAACTAAAGGTCAGTGATTAGAAGTCACAGTGCTTCTATGGAAGAAAGATGCTGCATTTTGGTCTTATAAACCCTGACTGTCATCGCTCTTGGAAACCCTACGGGGCAATTATACTCTGAGTTATACTGGAGTTTGGATTGGGAAGACAGCAATATCTTTGATATGTTATTTGTGACTTCTGGTAACGCGTTATTTACAATGTATCACGTTTTTTTAACATGGTAGACTTAAATAGACTGAGTGACCAAGGATTTGCTGGGAGCACCATTTTTATGAATGGCTTTCTATAAGTTAGGTTGTAACAACTGCCAATAAAAACCTAAGGCTGATTTATAGATTAAAGGCTTGTAAATGCAGTCAGGAAATTTGGTGTGATGCTTGGCTAACACAGAGAAGCCTGCTAGAGGCTAGGTAGGTACCCCAATATTTCATTTTACTAATCTCTAGAAGAGAAGGACATGACAAATGATATATTATAGGCAAAATCTGGTGCATGGTTTGATAGTACTAGTTTCCTAACTTGGAGATAGTAAGCAATACTGGCTTTAGAGACTTTCAAGGATCCAAGCCATGATTTCTAATGAAAACATCTAAGTCGGAATGAATTTACTCTACAGTTCTCAGGATTTCACTGAAGAAAATGATTGGCATTGTGTCTGTATTTCCTGTTTGTTTTTGTCTTTATTTGATCTTAAGTAGGTGAAATCTTTTAAAAGTAAGATACAGAAATTTATTGTTAAATAAATAGAATTAGAACATCAGCTTCTTTCTATATTTTATCCATGATCTTTAAATAATTCATATTTTCCCTATTATTAAACTTAAAAAATTATTGGTCTAAATTCCTAGGGTAAGGTGACCAGATGTCCTACTTTTTAACAATTTAACAATGTCCCGTGGCATTTTAAAATTAAAATAAATATATTAGAGCACTACTTTTGCATCCTATGAAAATTTTGTTGCTACATATAGACCACATTTTTAATCAAGAACCCCCCTGCCACACCCCCAGTCAATGATGTCCCACTTAAAATCTGGTCACTTTATTCTAGGGTCTCAGTTTTCATATTTATAAAATTAAGGATATTGGTATTTAATGACCTCAAATACATTATTGTCGATTCTAACCTACTATTAAGTTAAATGCTCTGTTTAAATGTGTAAAAGTTACCAATAGGTTGAGAATCACTATTCAAAAGAGTAATAATTAATTTTGCGATTAGTTTAAATACAAGCTCCCAGACTATATTTCAAATTATGTTAGAAAAACAATAATCATTTGATAATTTCTATTTTCTCAGTTAATACTTCAAAGTATACTATAGAAATGAAGCTGTAAGTTGCACTTTTCTGGAGATCACTTCAGCTCATTGCCATTCAGTGGACGCTGACTCAGAGAGACCCTGCGGGACCAGGAAGAACAGCCCTGGGAGTTCCCAACACTGCCTCACTCTGGGAGGAGAAAGCGCTTTCTTCCACAGAGCTGCTGGAGGTTTTGAACTGCTGGCCTTGAGGATCACAGTTGAACATGCAAGCACTACCCAATAACCCGCTCCTGAGATGGAGTGGCTGTCATTCTGTATTTTAAATCTGAAGCAAAAATCAAGATATATCATATACTTTACATCATATGCAATAGTACTTAGTATTTTAAGCAGGGATTAGACATGTGTTCATTTTATACTTACCCATAAAGTTGAGATACCCTTCACCACCAAGCCCATGAGTAATGAGACGAATCATCTTATGAAGCTGGATCCCACGGTCAATCACTGGAGTGAAGGGGCTGAGCACACTCATGTTTGTGTACATTTCTGCATCCATCATCCAGAATGCCAGTGTCTTATCTCCGACAAGGGCCTATGGAAATAAAGAGGGGGACTGATTACAAAGATCTACATATAACTCTCTCCCTGGGGGATGGACAACAGAAAAGTGGGTGAAGGGAGACATCGGACAGGGTAAGACATGACAAAAGAATAAGAATTTATAAATTTTCAAGGGTTCGTGAGGGAGGAGGGAAGAAAGGAAGGGGAAAAAACAAGACGCTGATAGCCAGGGCTCAAGTAGAAAGCAAATGTTTTGAGAAAAATGAGGGCAACAGATACACAAATGTGCTTGACACAACGAATGCATGAGCCCCAATAAAATGAGTTTTTAAAAAGGAAAGAAAAATTACTTGAATAAATGCAAACAATAGGTACTAAGCAGCTGTGGCTTAAACTAGAGTTACACGCGATTCCCTGGAATGGGAAAAACTGTAGGAGAGATGTATGAATTCACATTAAGCCCCTGGATGATTTAAGCTGTCATCCACAAAGTTAGTCATTTAAAGCCACCAGAAATGCCCTGAGGAGAAAGGTGGGGCTTTCGAGGCCTGCAGAGAATTAGTCTTAGAAATGCACATGGGCAGTTTTCTTCCCAGTCTTCCAGGGGCCCTGTGAGATGGCAGACTTGTGCTCCGAGCTGACTTCTATTTCTATAAGACTTGGTGAAAACCACATGACAGCTCTCTGAGTGAGCACCAAGTCCGAGCTGATGCCTCGCGTTTTCTGGAATTGGAAAGCACATTTGCTATAATGTTGAAATTGCTAAATAGAATTTTAAACAGCTTACCATACCATGCTTCCATGTTTTTTAAAATAATGAAAGATAAAAGAATAAAATTTTTAAAAGAAAAGAGTAAAATAAAAAATTTCTGAAAGGTCTTGTATATATATATATATATATATATATATATATATATATATATTCATCTATAACTATGGTATTACATAAGAATTACTACATCCCAACTGTACATCTAGGTATAAATATTACAGTAGCTCTACCACCCACACCCATTGCCTAAGAAAAGTGAAAAGGCTAAGGCATTTTGTTTTGTTTCTTATTTTCAATGAAAAACCTAATTTACAGTCATTGGCTCAATTTGAGGCCTGTAGAAATGCAACTTAAAATAATTGAAAGATATGTGGAATATCAATCTCACCAAAAATGACTGCCACGAGTCAATTCTGGCTGAGGGCGCCCCTATAGCATGGAGTAGAACTAGTCCTGGGCGTTCCAAGACTGGCACTCTCTTAGGGAGTAGAAACGCCTCTTCTTCCTCCTCAGAAGCAGCTGATGGGTTGGAACTGCGCACCTTGCAGTTAGAGGCCCAAGACACAACCACTACACCAAAGGTCTCCTACAATACCAAGAACTGGCAATAAAAAAGATACTAAAATTCTCTGCTCGTCCAAATCTGACTTACAAATTATGCTTAGTTGAAATCCAACAATTCAGAAGAAGGCTGGGCTATTTTATTTATTTATTTATTTTTATTTATTTATTGTTTTTATTTATAATGTATTGCTGAGTGGAAGTTTACAAAGTAAACTGTTTTGTGACATTGACTCCACTAGCCCTACTTGACCAAGAAGTCTAGATACTTTTTATAATTTTAAAGTTTTAGAGAACTTTCACTTTCAAATGTAAATCTGTTTGATCATTTTATTTGATCATGTATTTTGTTGTTTTGGGGTTGTTGTTGTTTTTTTTGGGGGGGGCATCACTGCCCTCTGGTGGTTGTGGGAGCTACCCAGCCTTGCTGCTGCTGGATTTGAACTGACAAGCCAGAGGGCTGCAGTCCTGCACTCAACCATTACGCCACCGGGACTCAGCTGATTATGTATTTTATTAATCCCAAACGAGTTCATCTGAAAATATACTGTTAGACACTGGGGTTGTGGTTGGTTCTAAAGACCTTACTAGGAGACCAGACTTATCCAGCATGAAAGATTCATGCTTAAAACTATATCAACATACAATAGAACATAGACGGGCATGAACTTATACTCTCAATATTCATGTTTTCAGTTTTAGTAAAACTATTTTAGTTTTACTGAATTTACTTTATCTCTTACTTAAATTTTTGATAAAGTGACTTCTCATTAAAACAACTGTTGCAAGAATAGCCATTAAGCCTATGCATGATTCTTGTACTATGGGGAGGGCCAAGGAAGAGTTCTTTTGGAATAAAGTGATTGCCACAGAGTTCTCACTGTGGGATGATAGATGGTAGTTATTACCCATAATACTTCATGTAAAAACCTTTATCTAAACAGTGTAATTGCTCTCTGAGTTATAAAAAACAATTAAGAATGAACTGATAAGAATCAAAAATAATTGGCTTAAATCTTAAAGTTTAAACTGAGTATATTCCCAAAAAATATAAATGTAGTTTGATATGATTTATGATTTACACACAAGGGTAGGTTATAAATAAAGATGGATTGCTAAAATGTATGTACTACATGTATCTGTTATATTATTGCATATTACTTTTTAAATAACCTAGCATTTTCTTTAGTTTAATTTTGCTCTTATGTGTACTTGTGTTTATTTCTGATTCTAGTGGACACTTTTAGGCAACTTCTGCTTAGGTCACAAGTAAAATTTATTCTCATCAATTTAACTATAATTCTATTTTTTTCTGTTGTCTTATAGGATAAAATGTAGTAATTTACAAATGTTATTAATTTTATAAACGCAACTGCTAAGAAAGCTAGGAATTTGTTTAAGAAAGTTAAAATTCAAAGTTCCAAATTCAGCTTTATAATAATGGACATGTTATTCACTTTAGAAATACATATGTATTTGTATAATTTAGTTCTCACCATACGAAATGATGGGAGTACATTTCTTTTTAGAATACACTAGGAAGCTTGCATCACACTATTAATGTTCGCTATGGTCAGTAGCATCTGTTATACTGTGATCAATATTTCTGAATGCTTTAACTTTGTGGACTACTGATATATATATACATGGTCAGGGGTCCAAATGAACTTTAAGTAGTATATGACTACTATTGTTATCAAAACAGTTGAAAAAAAGGCACTGTTCTATACTGGAATGCACTTCAGGGATCAACAAACTTTCTATATCTATAAAAAGTGAAATTAAATTTTTTAGGCATTGTGGACCACTTTATCTGTCTCAACTACTGAAATTATTATAGCACAGAATAGCTAGGGGCAATATGAAAATAATGAACATGAGAATGTTTTGATTAGCTTTATTCAGAAAATGGGCAGCGGATAGGATAGGCAATGCTTAAAAATGTTAGCCTGAGACATTAATAAAATAAAAAAGAAAAGGAAATATATAAAATTAAATGGACAGGAGGAGTCAAAATCATCTTGAGTGAAGACTAATATTTATCAGTAGGAAAAAGGAAACACATAACACTGTAGCAGTAATTTACAATCTATTATTAATTGCTGTTTGGCAGAATAAACACTCTAATGTAGTTTTAAACTAGATTTTTCTCAGTTTAAAAAAAAATTAAATGATTTTCAAGACTAATTTCATATAAAGAGCCAATCTAAATTTTTGTTATTATTAACTACAGTAAGCATGAGACACTTGCAGTTATGTTATAATATACAGAGATAATGATAATTATATATATATTTATTTAATAAATGCCTCATTTACCTGATCATGGCTCTCTGCATAAGCAATACACTTTTCAAGGTAGCGCCTGTTTGTGAGGGTATGCACGATGTTGCCCATATTCCAGTCTTCATCTTTAAATTCTTTAAGTAGCTACACACAAGAAAAGAAAAATAAATTTCTGAATGAACAATTGTTTTTATTATTTGAACTTCTTTGAACTTCTTTAACCACCCTTGCAAGATCTCAGATACAGTAAGCTAACTGGAATTTGTTATGCAGCAAAATTAGTGTAATGGAAATCTTGTCATAACTAGTACAGTTTGCTTGTAACTTTCCTTGCTGAGTGCTGAACCTATGGAATTAAAATTAATTTATCCAGCTGAGCCCCGGTGGCATAGTGGTTGTGCACAGGACTGCAGCCCATTGGGGTGGAGGTTCAATTCCAGCAGTGACTCCACAGGGGCAAAGGCTGGGTCTCCTACTCCCACCACCAGAGGGCAGTGATGCTCAAAAAACTAAAAAAAAAAGGGCTGAGCCACGGTGGCGTAGTGGTTGTGCGCGGGACTGCGGCCCACTGGGATGGAGGTTTGATTCCAGCTCCATGGAGCAAACACTGGGCTTCCTACTCCTGAGGGCAGTGATCCCCCCCCCCAAAAAAAAAAAAACAACAAAAAAAGATTAATTTATCCATCCCCCATAAATGCAGAAGCCAATTACATTGAATAAATCCACATTTAAACATAAACACAACTCTTCCATACAAAAACATCTCCTCCTGCTTCTCATGCTGTTGTTGACTCTCAACTGTAAAGGTCTCAATCTTGTCCTCCCAAAATATATATATCTCTTATGGCACAGTAGTTAAAGCACTTGACCACTAACCTATAGGTCTATGGGTACAACTCTATGGAGAATTGACAAGAAAAAGATGTGGCAGTCTGCTCCCATGAAGACTGCAGTCTTAGACACTCGATGACATAGTGCCACTAGGAGTCAGAATCAGTTGATGACTATATATGTAGACAGTATATCTATGACTACAATCCCATTTTGGAATGGGTTTTCTGTGTTAGGTTAATGTGGTACAAATGGTATATGACATGTGTTCAGTCAATATTATTTCAGATATAAAGGCAGATAAACCAAACATGCATTACGTTACAAGGTCTGAAAACTCTAGGTCCTGAGGACAGAACATGAATGATCATTCCCAGGTCTTGCAAGCTAACATGATTACTTTGCTTTGGAAATATATTGAGATAGTGAGTCTGTTTTCTTCAGTTATTTAATTTCAGTATAAATTTGTCCACAAATAGCACCTATTCCTGTACCACCATTGGTTTTGTATAATTAGTTTTCTAGTTTCATAAATGGAGAGGAAAGTTTGCCAAAGAAGCATCATTGATAGTGCTTACCCCAAAGTGATTCAGTGGCTACAATTTGGGATTTTTCAAATGATGAAATTTGGATGATATTTTAACATGAGTTCACACTGCAAAGGACTGAGACTTTTTGAGAGTGTTAGGATAAGATATTTAAATGTATTTCTAAGGGGGTACAGATGTGAATTAGAAAAGATCAGAAGGCATATAGCATAGGGACAATAACGGCCTCTTCAAAATACCAATGTGAGGTGTATAAGTCTGCTACATATATTAATTGCCTGAAATCACTCAGAATGTTAATCTGAAATAGCATAGAATACCTGGTGGACAAAAGGATTGCTTTGATTAAAGACATGCTAAAGGTTGTGTTGGAGTGAAATCAAGATGGTATATTATCTTGGAAGAGGTGGACATTTGAGACATCTTTTGTCTTCAACTTTTGGGACTAGTCTATTATTAAATCTTCTAAAAGTAACTATTTCCAAAATGTCAATAGCCTACATTTTCTGGTAGTCTTTATAAGCTAGAAAAAACAAGGGGAAATCTAGTGGAATTAAAACTATTGATATATAAACTAAGTTAAATGTGAAACATGTTTCAAATTAAAAAATAAAAAATACACAAAGGCAGCTCAAGATGTTATTAGAAATAAAGAGCATTTGGAAAAGACAGCCCCAATCCCACTGTGTGGACACCCCCATTCCCACCCACCCACTCCTGAAGAATGCACTTCAGAAGGGAGCACTGAAACTACAACTCAGGGAGAGGAGTGCATCTGATCAGAGCACATAGGAACAAAGGTCAGTCAATGCACAGACCATGGGGTAGAACCATGGGGTTGGCCCTACCACAAGACATGATTTCCCTCACTGACCCATAGCACTACTGGTGACAGCACTGGAGACAAATTGTGGGAATTGTGCCTGATGTGTCCCCAACAGACTCCCATCAGACTCGAACAGAAAGCAGTCCTAAAAGTCAACAAACAGACCTGGAACTATTGATAGGCCTTTCTTTTCTTTGTCAGTGGTTTTTAGTTATTGTTGTTACTGTTTTTTGTGTTCTTTTGTTTTGCTCTGTCTTGTTTTTTTGTGCTTATTATTGTCTCTGCATGTCTATCTAGATAAGATAGATAGGATAAATAAGTCAGAGGAGAAGAAAATGGGAGTGACTGTTCCAGGGGGACTTGGGAGAAGGGGATGTGAGGGAAAGAAAGGGTGCTGTCAACAAACGCAGGGTAAAAGAAACAAGTGATCTAAAATCAGTGGCAAGGCTGGCATTGGATGCTGGGTTGGGCTTAATCAATGGCAATGTAGCTGAGAGGAATTACTGACATTCAAAAGAAGGCTGAACATGATAGTGGGAAAAGAGGAAAATAAATGGAAATAGAGGAATGAACTAGGAGGCAAAAGAAATTTATATAAGTTAAAAAACAGGCATGTGCATATGTATTTATAATTACATATAAAATAGGGAAGTACATCAATGTACATATAATTATTTAAATATTAAGGCAGCAGACAGACATTGACCTCCACTCAAGTACTTCCTTAATGTAAGAACATTTGGTTCAAATAACCTGTCATTCTGTGACGCTAACTTTCCTGACATGTTTGCTGAAGACACAATGGGTGCATTAGCAAATATGGTGAAGAAAGCTGATGATACCCAGCTATCACAAAATATGATATCTGGGGTCTTAAAGGCTTGAAGATAAACAAACAGCCATCTACCTGAGTAAGAGCAAAGCCCACATGGAAGAACCACACTAGCCTGTGTGATCATGAGGTGCTGATGGAAGTAGGTATCAGGCATCAAAGACTCAGAACAAAAAATCATATCGATGTGAATGAGGGGAGGGCAGGGTGGAGGCACAGACCCCATCTGTAGACAATCAGACATTCCCTTACAGAAGGGTCACAAGGAAGAGATGAGCCAATCAGGGGGCAATATAGCACTGAGGAAATGCACAACTTTCTTCAAGTCCTTTAATGTGTGTGTGCGTGCGCGCGCACGTGCACACACACACACACCCATCATGATCCCAATTCCACTTTACAAATCCTGCTAGACCAGACCATGTACACTGGTACAGATAAGAGTTGAAAACACATGGATTCAAGGACCGATAAACCCATCAGGACCAAGAATGAGACTAGTGATATCAGGAGGGGATGAGGAAGGTTAGGGGAAGAAGGGGAAATCAATCACAACGATCTACATTTAACCCATCTCAGGGGAATAGACAACATAAAAGTGGGTGAAATGAGACAGCAGTTGGTGTAAGACATGAAAAAGAGGAATTATAAATTATCAAGGATTCATGAGGGTGGGAAAGCTGGGGAGGGGGTAGAATGAGTTGATACCAAAGACACAAGTAGAAAGAAAATGTTTTGAAAATGATGACTGCAACAAATGTACAAATGTACTTGACACAATGGATGCATGTATGAATTGTGTTATGAGGTATAAGAGCTCCCAAAATAATAATAATAATAATATTAAAAGGGGAAAACAAAAAGAAAAAAAAAGAATTAAAGAGCACATTAGTAGTTTCCCAAGTAGTTAAGTAGGGTGGAGGGATTGGGGATATCTATAAAAAGCCAATGTGAGAGTTTCTTATGGTGATAGGAAATATTCTTTTGTATTTTACTTTTATCAGTGTCAGTGTCTTGGTTGTGACATCATACTTTAGATGTGCAATATGCAGTCTAAGAGAAAAACTAGTTTCAAAAAATGAGCAGCTCTTTCTCACATAATGGTTACACCTCCATGTGAAGGCAGAATTATGTCAAAATAAAAACAAGTGACATGAAATAAAACTAATAAGGTATAATTAACTATATAGGATGTTCAATAGCTATTTGGTATAATTAATGAATATGTGAATGATACTATTAAATATTGACATGACTTTACATTAAAATTTCAATTATTAGCTTTCACAGACAATCGCATATGAGCAAATGAATTTATAGGAGAGTATATATGTGGCATAATTTAGTTAAAGTCAAATAATTTTTTAATAAAGATTAATTCACTGCCATCAAGTTGAGACTGATTCCTGGTGACCCTGTAGTCCAAGGTAGAATTGCCCCTCGGAGTTTCAAAGACTGTACTCTTGACAGATATAAAAAATTCTTTTTCTGTTTGGAGATAGCTGATCTTAAAATTAGCATCCCCACGTGTACTCACTGTGCCACTGGGGCTCTTTAAAGAAGATCAATTAGGAGGATATTCCAAACTAGTGCTTTTTGAATTGTAGAAGTAGAAAAGGATTTATCTATCTATCTAACTATATATCTATGTATCTATCTATCTATCATCTATCTCTAGCTATATAAATAAAAGGAAGTTTTATACACACACACACACACACACACACATATTTTTTTCTTTTAAGCAACTACCAAACAAAGTCCCACTGCCATTGAGTCGACTCAAATTCATAGTAATGCTTCATAGTGTTTCCCGGGTTGTAAATCTTCACTTCTTTGGGGAGTCTTGCTCCCCACCCCACCCCCACCCCCGGCCCGGTGATTGTAGTGGGTTTAAGCCACAAACATGGTGGTGAACAATTCAAGAATTTACAAAAGGGCTTAAACTTAGAATAAGAGCAAACTAATGTTCTAGCTATACTACTTGTGTTCTACTAAAACTGTTGTGGTCTCCATCTTTCTTTCTCTGGCATAAGACATTTTGTGTAACCCCATCTTTTACTATTTGAGGCCTTTTACCCTAAAAAGTATCAGTTCTTATGTTCTAGGCTTCTTGTGAAAAACTTTTCCATGAAGGAATGAATGAAAGATAAATCCAAATCTCTTAAGGAAAGACCAAAATCTCAGGCAAATATGGAGACTTACTGAGTCACTTCTACATTAAGTGATGATCTGTAAGGCAGAAAAGGATGTTTTCTTGAAGTTTAAAATGTTTTAAAATGTGAGCATTGGAGTTTCATATAATTACAGGCATAATACAAGATTTCATTCAAAAATTAGCATTATATTAATCATCTGTTCACCTTGCCTGAATAATATAAATTTGAATATATTAAACACTGCTAGAAATATGAGAAGAATAAGCATAATAATCAACAAACTGATAGGATAATTTAATGCTTCAATTGTACTGCCTGCAACTAATGATCACAACTAAAAAATAAATTGAAAAAATGCCAAATAAACAACAACACAAAAACACAGTATTTGCATTTTTAAAAAGTTACATAAAAACTTACCTGGATCCATTTATCTGGAATTGCCATGGCTAACCTATAGTCAAAGCCACCCCCGCCCTGGGAAACTGGACAGCACAGAGCTGGCATTCCTGAAACATCCTAAAAAAAAGCAGATCACAATGATCAGTTCATATTATTCAGTCTTTTATCAAGCATTTTACTATTCTCGCAATAGTAAAGTTCAGTCCAAACTTAAAGGGAGTATTGATAGCAACACTACATAGGATACATATTTTGCAAAAAATCTGAAATAAATAAAATTGTGACAATCTTATTTGCAAATAAGATTTCTGTTTAATTTTTTCAGAGAAGTTCAGGTTCAATCTAAGGAGACTATTATTTTATGTTATTAGCATCACATAGAGAAGATAAGGGTACTTCCTGGATGGGCCAAACAATTAATCCTCTTGGTTAATAACACAAAGGTTGGAGGTTTAGTCCAACTAAGAAATGCTGGACAATCTATTTCAGAATAATCCTAGTAAATGATGTTCTATTCTGACACAAAAGGAGCTACCAAAGATTGGTAACAACATTGACATAAAATATGTATTAGTTATACCTATCATAATTCTTGAAGCTTATTTGTGAGCTTACTATATAAACAATGCTTCATTGGTTATTGCAAAAAATGAATTCTTTAATACTGTTCTTTTAGTCATAGCCTTTGCTATTCTCACTACATGATATTCCTCTTTCTGATGGCTCAGGTAAGAAGGTGGGAGGAAAGATACTGATTGGTTTATATTACTCAGCTCTGAATTAATATTAACAGGATTAATTGTGATTGCCATCCAGGGTACAAATTGAGTCATCTCAGAAACAGAAAAGATAAGCTCTCTGCAATTGAGAGGGGAAAGCTGGATATGGAACACAGGGTCTGAGGACCCTGAGATAACAATACATTGAGCCTTCTTGATCTTCAGGCATCTTGGACACCTGAGAAGTGGTAAAGGAGCCACCACAGTAGAGCCAGGCGCCAGAATTGGAGACTTTCCAGTACACAAAACATGGAAAACTAAGTACGTCCCTTGCAGGGAGATATGCTTTGTGGAGTAGGGTGCTTCTGAGCACTAAACTGGGGGAGCTGGCTTGCTCACCCAGGGAGCTAGAGTTGAGTGCCTTCAGGTTGAAGCTTATATTTGTGTGGCCTTCCTTTTGGGTATGTATTGGTAATTCTAGAGGAACTTTGTATCATTGTCTGAGTAGGGTAAAAGCCAGGTCAAGAGGTTGAGGGGCAGGCAGAGAGAGGCCTCTCTAACTTGACTGAACAACTTTGTCTTGATTATTTCTCAACTGAATTGCAACCTGATAACTTCCCTGATAAACTCTATAATTGGAGCATCCTCTGTGAAGTCAGCTTTGGTCTTGGCCAACTGATGATGGTGATTCACTACCCTTGTGTACTTTTGCCATCCACATCACATTTTAACATATTTATCCATTTTTTCCCTTCAAGTTGATTTCAACTCATTAGCAATTCTATAGGACTGAGAGGAACTGCCTTGTGGGTTTCTGATAATATAATCATTTAGAAGAGTGGTAAACCCCTTCTTTTGCTGGCAGAATGGCTGGTGACTTTGAGTTGCTGAGCTTGTGATTAGCAGCCCTGTGTGTAACCCACTATGCTGCCAGGACTCCTGTTTATCCAATACATAAACACACACACACACACACACACACGTATATCTGAAGCTCTTTCTCCCCCAAATTAGCATAGTTGGCAATGCAGTGTGTATTTGTGAGTGCTTTGGTTTTTATGAAATGGAACGTTGAGTTAACAATTCAGTGTGAAGCAATGAGATGACTGTCCCTGTGATAGACTACAGTTGCAAAGGGACTTTCAGATTACTTAGTGGACTTCTTATATTTAGCAGATGAAGACTCAGATTTATTGTTGTGAGTGATATCTACAGATACATAGGTTTTAGTGGTTAAGTCAAGAATCAGAAGCCAGGTCTTTTTGCAAAGCTTCTGTTTGGTTTGTCCAGCTTCCTCTAGATTCTTGCTAATCAAGTAAATAATCAACTCAAGACATAAGTTAAACCATTTCATAGAAGAGCTTTGGGGGCCCAGCAACTATGTAGCTAATATAAAGTGACCAGATCTTAAGTGGGACACCATTGACTAGGGGTTCGGGAAGGAATCATGATTAAAAATTTGGACTATATGGAGCAATAAAAATGTTCATAGAATGCAAAAATTGTATTGTAATATATTTATTTAATTTTAAAATGCCACGGAACGTGGGACAAATTGTTAAAAAGTGGGATGTCTGGTCTCTTTAAGCTAATAGATAATCAAAAAGTTTGTGGTTTGAACCCACCAACAGCTCTGGGAGAAAAAGATGACCGCCTGTCTTGGTAAAGGTCTATAGTTTTGGAAAGTCCATGGGGCAGCTCTAATCAAATTTGATGGAGAATCTACGAGAGTACAGAGATTTGGCTAAACTTTTGATATCTGATATAAAGACTCGGATGTAATCAAATCAATTATTTTAACCACTGATGTAAAATATGAATTCAGTAATATTACTTCTAATTTCAAAGTATATTTTCAAAGAATTCCATTTCCATCCATTCATTTCTACAACTGACCTCCTATTTCATCATGATGACTGCTGACCTGGACTATTAGGTTTCTTATTAGAATGCCTCATTTTCATTCTCAATACAGAATTAACAACCTATGAAACAGTCTCAGGACTGCCTTTCAAAACTTTCAATAGCTAATAATCAAAAAGTCAAGTTTCTTAGTTTAAGACTTAATTCAATGATGATATATTAAGTAGTTCAGTATAGTTTGTTTTACTTTCCCTTTCTTGGGAGTAATTGTGAACAGGATTCAATGGAATGCCATCCTGCTGTGTATAAAATGAGCCGTCTGAGAGGGGGGCGGAAGATTGCATTATTATCAAGAGACAGCAGTGAATGGACCCAAGATTCATGAGCAGTGAACCTCCTGAATCCAAGGACAGTGGTAACGTCCAAAAAGCAGCAACGGAACAAGGAAACTGAGCATGGAACAGAGGGATGGGCTTCCCAACCCACAGAGCAGGTGATGCTGAATGCTTTTGTGCAGGAGGCTGGCTTGGAGGAGTGGGGTGCCTCTGGGCACTTAATTCCGGAGGCTGGGATATCTGACCCAGAGAAGTGAAGGGCAGTGTCCATAAGCAGAGTCTTACTGGGGTGGGCTGCCTCTGAGCACTTATTTTAGGAACTGGGTTTGCTGAACTACAGAGCACAAGCTGTGGCTTTGGGCTGAGGCTTCCAGTGGTGTGGCAAATCCTATTTGGGCATTTCTTAGAAGACCTGAGAGAACTTTGTAACATACACTGCTAAACAACTCTTCTGAGCCTTACTCACTGGCACCACAGTTATTAACTTTCTTAATAAAACTTTAATTATGAATTTTGTCTGTGAGTTCTGTGTAACCACTGCAGTGGTTATTAGAAGTCACTGCAATGGGTGTTTGAACCCAGAGAAGAAAAACACAGAATATTAAGTAAGGCAGCACCATTGACTTTCTGAGTTCTCATAAAACCTAAATGAAGAATGAATAGTGATAGGTTGTGTTAAAGATTAAGATGTTTTCTTTCAAGATAAACATGGAGGATTGTTCTAGTTCTATATTTAGCTTAGTGAGATTTTGTAGGGACAGTATTCTAGGAAACAATCTTCTAAGAAGAGGATTTGGGCACCAATTGGTCTCATCTCCTAAATCTGAATCCCACTATACTGTCTGACTAACTACAAGATGACTTGGATTTAATGATCAATCTTTGAAATTTTTTAAAGAAAGAAAAATGTAAAGGGCACTATATATTTTATATACTTGAAATATAAAAATTGATTCCTAATGCCACAGCATTATAAAAATTTTACATGTTGTGGTGGTTAGATACATTGAAGTCAACTTGATATATGAACGTATATGGGGTGGTAATCAACCTTCAATCAAGTCACTGCCTGATGATGCCTCATTGTAAGTGTGGTCTTCCCATAAGGAGAGTTCTCGGAACCTTCTCCAGCTCTGCCGTCACCTTTCAGCTTTCTGGTCTCCCTGAGAGCTTCTTGAGTCCGGTCCTGTTTCCACCAAACATGGATCTACACACCTTTGCCACCAATGCCCAGGGATCTTCCTGTATTCTGCATCATTGTATGTGACTGTGTGAGTCTGACTGGGGCTTATGAAATCAGTAGGAGACTTATGGATTTGAGTTGGACTGGACTAGGATTTTTTTTTTTTGATATAGCATTACTTCTTGATGTGAAGTTTTGTCTTAGAATTGGATTTTACTATATGTGTTTCACTAGGCAACTTGGCCTAACATATGTGTTCCAAATAAAGTTAAAATCACTTGAATTAATAATTATGAGTACTGCACAAGGGAGTCTGCAATAAAAATGTTTTGAGAATGATGAGGATAACAATGTAGAAATGTGCTTGACATACAATGGATGGATGGATGGATTGTGATAAGAGTTGTATGAGCCCCCAATAAAATGACTTAAAAAATAAACAAGTTTTCTATTAATCCTATACATATAATCATGTAGAATGTTAAAAAAACATTTTGAAAACAAAAGTTTCAATTTTATAATACAAAAAAATTCAAATTTTGACTTGAGGATTTTATACAAAATTGTAAGACTTATTCTTTATTCCACATCCTTCTCCTTCTAAAAAAATGTTCATGAGGATCAATTCCACTTTTGAAAAGACTCCCACTAGACAGAAAAGTGATGTATTGAAATTGAAGTAGTTTTCAATTTAAGTAGAATAAATTGAAGACACAACTTGTTTAAAAATCTAAAACCAAGTAATATAAAGTAGGCTAAAGTTTCTAAGTTTCATTGGTGGAAACACTAATAATCAGGCAAGAGTTCCCTAGATGATGAAACTATTTTACTTGAAATGAACAGAAAGATCAATGTAACAATTTTAAACTCCATGCATTAAATAATTGCATCATTTTCCTTCACTACCTTTAAGATGTTTTTTGCAGCCATTAATTGTCTGAAATAATGTCATATATGATATATCTGCTTAGAATTTGGATAAAAGTACCTGACACAATAATAAACTTTCTAATGTTAGAGAGAGAAAATGCATAAATGGAAAAATAAATGTTTACAATATGCTCATTATTATTGTGTAAACTATATTTAACACATAAAGCCAACTATTTGAAAGCCTGATGTACTATGATTGCTAGTTGACTCTAAAGGTGTAGTCAGGGGAACCCTGCATACGGTTGCTCTGTGTAGAAGACAGTGGGGGCTGTAAGTTATGCTTAAGTGTAGTTTGGGAGAAAGTGTAAAATGATTTTGAGCATCAATATTGTATTGCATCTTTTACTTTTAATCCTATTTAAAAACTCATTTCAGGCATTTAGAGCTTCTTGTAGGTTGCACGTTACTCTGCTAACTGCAAGGTCAGCTGCCTGAAACACAAGCTTTGTCGGGGGGGGGGGGGGGGGGGG
>PVJH01004881.1:0-62890 GCA_004026705.1 Nesogale talazaci | reverse complement strand
CTAGCGTTAAAGCCTTAAAAAACCTCTGGAGCAAGTCTACTTTGGGTCTGTAAGGTAGTAGGAATTGAAGGCACAATAAAGATTTTTTGCTTTCTTCGCTCTATTTCCAGAAATATTAGAAAACCCTCCAAAAACTAGTACACTATCACAAAAAAAGAGAGAGGTACTCACTTAGTTTGAAAGTTTGGGGTCTGAAAACCAACATACAGTAAAAAGGTTACCAAAATACTACATACTGCAGGAAGGAGACTGTGACCTCTATTCTTCATTCTTACTGCCATGATATGTGAAAATACAATTTGACTACCTTAATAATAGTCTTACTAATTTTATATAGCAACAACTTTAGTTTGTATAGAACAGTTTCAACTTGCTCAATTCAATTTTTATAATAATTCTTAGCTAGAGGACTCAGAAAACCAGGGGGAGTTTAGTACTAAATTTAAATTAGCATAAGCATTTAACAAACTTCTTAATTTATCACATTTATCACCAAGAGGGGAATTGTCAATTATGCATATACCAAATTATATCATTATAGTGCAGCTTTGGGACAGTTAATCATGAACTTTCAGTAATCATGAATAACTGGTGAACATTTGGCAATCCGAAAGCAATAACATAAACAAGAAAGGTAATTGCATCAGAATAAGAAGAGCTTCAAAGAAGCTCTCAGGCAACAATCCATGCTATCTCTAATGTCTAGACTAGGAGAGAAAATAAATAAATAAGGACACAGACATATATTGATATTCAATTCCTTTCTTTGCTAAATGTCTTATGATGAGAACCTGTCCACTGATTAAGCTATTTTATTTTCTATCCACTGACATTTTCCTTTTAATAATACAGTAGTGACTAATAATTATTGTAATTATCTTCTAATACAAAAACAAGAAATTCTAAGTAGTGTGCCAGCCATTCATGTTAGCTATTTCATAATATGGGTACACTTTCCATTACATGATTATTTGCAACATAAAATGATTAAAATGTTATCATGATGACAAGTTGGTCTACGTAAAAGGAGGTCAGAGGACACAAGTTCGTCATGACTTTACCTCAGCTATTGTTATGGAATCTGGATACAATGTGTGAGCCAGATGATTTGCCAACATGAGATAAATTAAGGCATCTTCATCCACATGTAGACCAAAATATCCATGGTAGTCACCAGAAAAGCCTTCACCTAGAGAACAGAAATATCAGTATACATGGCTTGTGTTAACCTACAAGTCTTAATCCTGTATTTATTTAATACCTTTTTTTCTTTTTTGATATCAGCACCTATTGTAGAGTATGTAATGAAGAGTGATGCTACATAATTTCCCGTTTACCAAACATTTAACTCAGCACAGTATATTTAAAGTGACCATTAAGTTTAGTCATGTAGACAAATTGTTAGTTTATAAATCAACACAAAATCTTTATCTTTTTCTGGTTGTAAATATAGAATATGTTATACAAAATTGGCATGTTTTATAAATGTGTAACATTAATAAGGTTCCCTCACAATTCCCACTTCCAGTTATAATCACTATTAAGAATTGGGTATATTCTTCACAAACGTTTTTCTCCGTATCAAATTCACTAAGATAGATATTGTTGCTCTTGTTTTTTTCTGGTAAATGCCAAGAACATTTCCATCTTAGGGCTTATCTTTCCCTGAAGATGTTATCTTCAAGATAGCTCCCTTACTTCATTCAGTTTAGCGCTCACACATCTCAGCCAGACCTCATGAGAGCGAACTTTCCTTCCTGAACAACTTGTTGTTGTTAGGTGTCAACATGTTCTTCACATCTCTTCCCCATGGCCCAGCCAATAAATATGTCCGCAGACGTGCACAGCTTATTTCTTGTTGGTAATCTTTTCTTTGTCTGCAAGCGCTGCTGAAATCTGCTTACTTTGGGTGGTGCTGCTTCCATATCCATGACAAGGCTTCAGTATCACAGCAACCTTCAAGTCACCACAGGATGACACGCTGACAGGCAAGACTCACTGTGTCAGAACCAACTCAACAGCAGGTTGGTTGTACCTCTCTGTTCGACAGAATAAAACGTTGCCCCCATCCTGCCTCTTCATCACAATTGTTAGGACGTAGTTTATTGCTGCAGCCATTTTATCAGTCCACCTCATCAGAAGTCTTTCTCCTTTTAGCCAGTCCTCTACATTACCTAGCCTAATATCCTTCTCCAGGAATTGTTCTCTCCTGATAACATGTTCAAAGTACATGAGATGAAGTCTACCCATCTTTATTTCCCAGGAGCCTTCTGGCAATACTCCTTTCAACACAGATTTGCTTGCAATTCTGGAAGCTCATGGTACCATTACTATTCTTAGTCAACACCAAACTAGGTAAACATGCACAGAGTAGATCACCATTTTTATATGAAACAATTCAAACACATTCTGTTTCATCTCATTTGTCGCAATCTCATTGTAACATCACACATTGTAACTTCTCACCACATCTTTCAAATATGCCAATTCCTCCTTCCTTCCCAACCCTTCTGAACTGTGTCCCTGAGTAATAAGTGGTCAACTATTGTATAGTATGTATACCTCAGTACTGTTATTATTCTCATTATAGATGACTATTCCTCCTTTCTTTCCAATGCTTCCGAACTCTGTCCCTGGGTAACTCCTGCCTTTTATATAATAAATGGCTGATTATTGTATAGCATGTGCACCATAGTACTGTTATTATTCTCACTCTTGATTTTATTTGCTGCTTTGGTAAAAATCAGGTCAAATGGATAAGTTCTTTTATAGACTGAATGATAACCAAGTGTCACAGTCTCAGATATTCCACCACTCTCTGTCCAACCAGCAAATCAGGACACTCACATAGTTTTGAGTTTTATCATGTACATTGAGGAACTACCAACACAATCCTTTTCAAAACACTTGGTCATGGTAGTCAGGAAATATCTAGTTCTTTAGTTCTCACATTCATTTAGCATACTATTCCTATACAAAAAAACAAAACTAAATCTATCTATATTCAGTGCCCCATGCCAATGAAAAACCTTTGTACTAAAACCAATAATCAGGATAAAATGTATATATCGGCTTGTCCTCCTACTAGAGAGTTCCAGTACTATTCCCCAACCCCTTGGACTCTACCATCCATTTTGGGAAAAAATTGTTTAGGTCTTATCATCTCAGGGTTGTGGCGACTGAGTTTATATGGTCTATTTATCTACTGGGATCACTGCTTCTAAGTATATGTAAATTTCATTAATTTTCTTTTACTTTTGCATTCTTTTCATTGCACTAAAGTTGGATGTAGACTTTGTAAACTATTTCATGCTAATGAACAATGGTGATCCCCAAGGGGATAGGATGTGGGTGGAGGGAAAGGAGGTGGAAGACAACACATATAGGGACAAGGGAACAACAAAAGATCTAAAATTAGGGCTGAGCCCTGGTGGTATAAGTAGCTGAGTGCGGGACTGTGGCCTGCAGGCTTGGCGGTTCAAATCCAGCAGCAGCTCTCAGGAGCAGCTCTGGGTAGCTCCCATGACCACCAGATGCCCCCCCCTCCCAAAAAAAGATCTAAAATTGATGGCAAGGAGGGCCTAGAATTCTTTGTAGGGTTTAATCTAGTCCATTTCTGCCGAGAGCAAGTACAGAAATCCAAATGAAGGTCAAACATGAGAATGGGACAGGACAGAAAAAGGAAATAGAAGAAAGAACTTCAATATTTATAGAGGTATAAACATAGGCACATATATGTAATTATATTAATATATAATGATAGGGATATAGGTATATGTGCATATATTTATAGGTTAAGTATAACAGTAACAGATGGACATTGGGTCCCTACTCAAATCCTCACTCAATGCAAGAATACTTTGTTCTAATAGCATAGCATTCTGTGATGCTCACCTTTTTCACGTGATTGCTGAAGACAAAATAAGTGAATAAGCTAAGATGGTAAAGAAAGTTGACGGTGCCTGGCTATAACTAGAAATAGATCCGTCATCTTAATGGCTTGAAGTTAAATAAGTGGACATCTAGCAGAGAAGCAGCAAAGCCCACAAGGAAGAATCACCAACAACCTGTATGACCACGAGGTATCCATGGTATTAGGTATCACTCATCCTAAGAAACAAAACAAACCACTTAGATGCTAATGAGGAAAGTCAGAGTGGAGATCCAAAGCCCATCTGTAGATAATTGGACATCCTCTCACAGAAGGACCACAAGGAAGAAATGAGACAATCAGGGTACAGCATAGCACCTACAAAACGCATAACAATCCTCTCGTTTTATAACACCCCACCCCCTCCACCTTCCCAGTCATGAATCCAATTCTATCTTACAAATCTGGCTAGATCAAAGCATGTATACACATATGAGCTTTTGACACACAAAATTCAGGACAGATAAACCTGTGAGGACTGATAGAGAGTAGTGATACCATGAGAGTGTGGGGAGAAAGGTAGAACCAACTGATCACAATGACCAATTCCCCCCCGCCCCCGCCACCACTCCAAGGGGGAAAAGCAACAGAAATATGGGTGAAGAGAGACAACAGATTTTGTAAAATATGAAAATTAAAATAATCTTTAAAGTATCAAGAATTCACGAGGTTGGGGGGGAGGGGAAAATTGAGGAGCCAATACCAAGGGTTCAAGTAAAAAGAAAATGCTTTGGAAATGATGATGGCAATATATGTACAAATGTACTTGATAAAATTGATGGATGGATTTTTATAAAGTGCTATAATAGCCCCCAATAAAATGATTCATTAAAAAAAATAATGGTGACCCCCAGAGCATGTTCCTTATTCTAAGGACAAATGTGTTTTATTACATTTTTCCAGGAGATTGTATTACATGTAGAAGTTTTCATAACTATGACACATTACATAAATGTGATCCAGCACATTCATAGATATCATTGCAGCAAAGGTAATTTACCCAACATACACATTCTCTGTCAAAGTTAGATATAATTTTGGGTATAAACACACTCTCCTGCTTATAACTTTTAAGCCTACTTGACTATAGATACATCTACTTGTAGATCCCTTCATTGCAGGATTGTGTAGCTAAGATCATTTATATCTGTTCTCTTCAATTTTTACTTTCCCTACTATGTCTTTCCAACGAGCATCATTGTTTACCCATCTGCTTTGTATTTTACACCTGCTCAGTGGTTAACCGCAAAGTCAGTAGTTCAAAATACCAGCCATTTTTTGGGGGAGAAAGACGAAACTTTCTACTCCTGTACAAAGAATTACAGTCTCAGAAGCCCACAGGGGCAGTTCTACTCTGACCTATCGGGTCAATATAAATCAGAATTGATTTGAAGGCAGTGAATTTCACTTCATCCACATTCTGGGCATCTATACTGTTTTTGCTGATGGTGTTGTTTAGTGCAGTGATCACTGCAATCCGTTTCTGAACATTTTGTTCTTATATTCATAGAGATTAGCTCTTCTACGATCTCGACTGTCCCTGCCCCCCATGGTATGGCCCCAGGTGGTTTTCAATCTAGTTATAGTCTACGTCAGAGTCAGCAAACTTTTGAGAGGGAAGAGCCAAACCTGTATCACAGCAGAATTTAAAAATTTATTTGAGAGCCATAAATATATATTTTTACAAACAAATAAAAAAAAATCACCATTATCTGAATGAAATCTTTTTAAATTCTACAACTTTACTTCAGAATCATATTATGTACAAAAGAATCACAAGCTACAGTTTCCCAAACCATGTTCAATATAGATGCACGCTTCATGCAAATAAACTCATATATACTACAGAGATGAAGCAAACAAACAATAAAATAAACAAAAAAAAAGGATGTCTAGACAAAACATAGAAATATATCAAAAGAAGGCACAAGATATGAGAAACTGGTACAACTCTAAAATGGGTCAAAAGAGAAATCAAATGATAAGGCATTGCATTTAAAGTAGGTTCCCTTACTATGCTCGTTGGGGTGTCTATTGACTTGAGGTGAACCCAGCTGAGGTGAAGGCTTTTTTTGTTGAAGTGGGTTTTAAGATGTACATGTAAAAGGAATGGAACATGGTTCATGAGAGCTAGACAGGCTCTCTACTGTGTTGCTAGGGAACCTAGATCAAAAGAGTGCACGATCTAAGAACAGAAGACTATCTTTTTCTTCATTTGATTCTCCAAGGAGTTTAGTCTACCTAGGAGTCCTAATGGTATAGTGGTTACGTGACTGCACCATAGGCAGTTTGAAACCCCAAATTGCTCCACAGGAGAAATACTGAGCTTTCTCCTCCTGGAAAGGGTCATAGTCTTGGAAACAGGAGGTCGCTATGAGTCAGCATTAACTCAATGGCAGTGAGTTTGAGTTTGAATCGTGGACTTAAAACATTTGTCCTAAGAAGGAAATGAAAGGAAATAGAGAATAGAACTAGGGGACAAAAGGAAGTTAGAGAAGTCTAAATACAGGGATGTATGCATATAAATATATTTATATGTAACAATAGGGAAATAGATATATGTACATATATTTATAGGTTTAGTCTAAGGTAGCAGACAGACAATGGGACTCTAGTCAAGTACTCCCTTAACCTAAGAACACTTTGTTCTAATAAGTTGGCATTCTGTGAAGCCAACCTTCCTGAAATATTCACTGAAGACAAAATGGGTGCATAAGCAAATGTGGTGAAAAAAGCTGATGGTGCATGCATATCAAAGATATATCATCTGGGGTCTTAAAGACTTGATAAACAAGTGGCCATCTAGCAAGAAAATCCACATGGAAGAAGCACACCCGCCTGTGTGATCATCAGGGGTTGATGGGTGCAGGCATCAGGCAACAAAGACCCAGAAAAAAATGTTATCATTGTGAATGATAGGGAACATTGAGACCCAAAGCCCATCTCTGAACAATTGGACTTACATAGTGCCTTACATATCCAGGTAAACCAAAGCATGTATGGATAAAAGCTACAAACACTGGGAATCCAGGACCGATAAACCCCTCAGGACCAACAATGAGAGTAATCATACCATGAGGGTAAGTGGAAGGCGGGGCAAAAAGGGGGAACCAATCACAATGATCTACAATATAACCCCTTCACAGAGGGGGCAGACAACAGAAAATTGGGTGAAGGGAGACATTGGTCAGTGTAAGATATGAAAAAAAAATAATGATTTATAAATTATCAAGAGTTCATGAAAAAGGGAGAGTGAGGGAGGGTGGGAGGGAGGGAAAAAAATGAGGAGCTGATATGAAGGGCTCAAATAGAATGAAAATGTGGTGTGGCCTGAACTGGATCCAAGAAGGTGTGATCCTGGCCTCATTCAGAAGCATAGCTGTGAAAGGGTAGGGAGTATCACTGGCCACTGGGCTGATGGACAGCTCCTGATCACAAGGAAAGTGTGAGGACAAGGGAAGCTCCCCCTTATTCACTGTCAGTAACTGGTGTGTCAGGCCACTGCTATCTCAATAACACGCTACTATAAAAGTTCCAGATGGCTGCACCATGTCAGGCTAGTTGACAAAAAATGAACACATCTGTCTCTTCTCTCCCAGCTTTTGTTCAGCTTTTCCTGCACTTGGTATGAAAGCCACTTCTCTCACCTGTCCTCTCAGGGTCCTAGAATCACCATGATTTCCTGGGTGTCTCATGCTTTTGTTATAGAGGGTCAGACTACCATGTCGGCCAATTTCTCTAAGTTTTCAGAAGTCAACAATCAAAGAGTTGAATCGTATTTTGTTTCCCTGACAATTGGGTAGTCATCAATGCCATTTAAAAAAAAATCTTTGCAAATACATTTTTCTGTGGATTTTTTATGATGAATTCTTTGTGTTATATCAAATTTCATTTTAATATTCTTGAGAGTAGACAGTTAAATATTCATCAATCTAACAATTTCCACATGTAAAATTTAATGACACTTATTACAATCTTTGAGTTAGGCAACCCTTTTCATCTACTCATTACGATAAAATCATTGCTCCCTAAATTTCCCATTCTATCTTTCAAATTGCTTTTGTCAATTTGGTACCTATAAATAATGCTCAAGGTAGGCATTCTTTCTAGTTGAGATATAATATTATTTGCTTTTATGAAAACCTCAGGGATATATGTCTTAAGTTTTAAGATGAATTCTCTTTTTTAGTGTTTTTTTTTAAATAAAGTGAATATACTATTACTCTATGTTAATTATATTAACTCAATTATTCTTGGTTTATTGTGTGTCCTTTTGATATACAATGTGTTGTTATCATTTTCTCATTATATTCTCTTTATAGCTAACATATAATTATTTCTAATTTAGAGGAAAATATCTGAATTTACCTCTAAATTATATATCTCTGAATACTTTTATGATTTTTTATCTTCATCGTTTCTTGGTCTGTCTACACAAGACATATATATCACCTTTCCATGGTATTTCATTAATTTCCCCAATTCAGCATCATTCTCAGTGTGTACTTGGTCCTGAAGCTAAGAAGTTTCTGTGAGGGCATGCAGGGATTTTGGTACACAAAAGATTTTCCTGACTTTAGCTGTGTTTGCTTTTCAAGTGGGTGATATTAGAGACCCATCACCTCTTATGGATCCTACTTCTGACCCACAGATTTCTCATAGAAATGGAACCATGACAAAGAACAAGTAGCCTCAAACTTATCTGCTTGACTATTTTCAGTTTCTTTCTTGACGGCCAGTTTTCAAGATTTACAATTTACAGCCATTCGCATTTTTCTTGATGAGTTAACATTCCAGAATATTTTAGTATTAAAATCAAAACAAATAAAAATAATTCACTATATGTTAAGCAATAAGATTATAGGAAATAACTTCTAGGATAAAAATCCCTGACCAACATTTTAAGTGCAAATTCATGTGATTTTAGATTTATATGAATACAGTTATGTTTAAATTTTAAACATTTTCATCTGAATATAATGTATAAAAGAATTCATTCACTCATAAAAGTGCTTTTTGGTATTTTTATTATTTATATTTCATTGTAAGTGCTGGCAGATTTACCTCCTTGAGATTTTGATCATTTCCTTACCACTTAAAAGAAAGCATGCAAATAGATATATTTAAGCTAAATCATATTGCACTTATTAATAAATTTTTTCACACACCCCATCTTCCCCCAAAGGGACAAGCATGCCCTATGGAAAAGACATACATGCAAGATGAAGTCAATAATAAAGGCCATTACAACCATTGTCATGGATAGCACACTTGAAGGCAACAGTTCAGTAAGAAAACAATCAAAAACACAACCAAGGAGTTTATGAACATGCAGAACATACCCATTCCATGGTGGTGGTACAGCATGGAGGTAACTCCATCAAAACGAAATCCATCGAAGGCATATTCTTCCAACCACCATCTTATGTTTGACAGAAGAAACCTTAACACTTCCCAGCTACAATATTAAGAAATACATATGTAAGCACAATGTTTATAGAGTGTGCTGCTTATGCACCACTTGTGACAAGCTCATGAGTCGTGATGTCGTCGTCATGAGGGACGGTGGAGTAGGTGCAGACTCACAGTCTCATGGCACCCCACAGAACCAAGCCCTGCCCAGCCCGTGCCATCTCATCAACTACAAGGATAAAGGCTCTAGTGTCAAGAATTATGATGTTTGCTCACCTAAAATATCAAATCTCCTGATGACATCTAAATAAATATAAAAATATACTATAGGGTACTTACTTTGCTTGATGAGACTCCTTTTAAAAGGCAAATTTATTTAATTTCCCTTAGCCACAAATATCACTAAATATCAGAGAAAAACTGAGGAGTGAAAACATTGTGCATGTTTGGCACAGAGGCCAGGAATGATGTCTGTTCAATACGTCGACCCTAGCAATCAGAGTAATTAATATCATTACTGAAAAGTGTTCAAAAATGCATGCTACCAGTTTCTGCATTCCCATGAATACTTCTCATGGAATATAAAGATAACTATATGGCTCTTTCCTTTATAAAATGCATTTTCATTGTCAGTTAAAAAATTACTCAATAGTCTTTTTAAAATAAGCTCTCATGTTACAATTGTAAACAGATTCAACTCAATAAAATGTAAAATAAAAAGTACATAAAACTCAATCTCATGTTACATAATATCACATTACTAGACTGTTGTGGAAAAACAAAAATCTATTATTAGCAAAACAATACACATGTTTAGTAAAGTAGAAAGTTATACAAGTTAAATAATCCCTTTATCCATAAAAACAAAAAGAAAACAAAGAGCAGTACAACTCAATTAAAAACACCACATGAAATAAGTCTATTTTGGACAATTGAAAAGAGGGCATCATCAATTAGTACTTTTTTTTAGTCAAACAGTTCTGGTTGAATTCTCTATCTTATTATAGCAGTGATTTTAAGACTTTAATACCTCATTTAGTTTAATGACAAAGCTGTAATAGTGTACACAAATCTTTAACCCATTGGAAATGTAGGTATATTTTAAAAGTCTCCATATATTAAAAGGCGATCTGACATAAGTAAGATTAAGTCATGACAGTCAACACTAGGATTTTAAATTTAAACTGCTTTAAGTAGGCTACTTTGGATTTTGAAAACTTACAGAAACTTAAAAAAGAAAACACAAAGCAAAAAGTATGGAGATCCTAGCATTCCAATAGATGTAAAAGAGAGTAATGAAGTTTTAAGCCGTTGGGCCCAAACATTGATGGGGGTAGATTACTTATGAGGTGACTAATGCATATAAATTTAGGGGTTAAGGAAAACAATTCCTATTAAAAAATAAAAGCAAACATTTTATAATTCTTCAAGAGAAATTACATATAATATCAAAATATTTTTTTTGATATTTTTTGATATCTTTTCAACAAAAATGCTGTGTGGGCATTTCAGAAATCACATCAATAAATGTGTATCCTATCACATAAACTATTTTAAAATGAATGTTTTGAAGAGGGCATACATAATTTTAAAATAAAGCCACACTACTGTCAATATATATTTTGCAGCTCAGATGCACTTGCAATGAAGCATTGGGAAGCTTCATTTATTAAAATTCATTTATTTATTATTTAAATATTTTTAATATCATGGCATCATCCAAAGTGCTGCATACATTTCTTAGTTCTAAAATTGATTTATGTTCGGTCACTGGAGTTAAATTCTGAGGGAATACCTGTGGCTTGGGGTTGGAAGGACCACCTTGAAGGTCAGTGATTCACTAGAAACACCAAGAGGACTTCCCATATTGCTACCTCATGACTACGTCTTGTTAGACCCAGAATACATTTTAAAAACAGGAGACGGAGTGGCGGGGTGGAGAAAGAGATGAATGAAAGGAAGAAGGTAGGGAGGAACGAAAATAGAAAAGAAAGGTAGGTGGGAGGGAGGGTGGGACGGAGGGAGGGAGGGAAGGAAGAAAGGAAGGAAGGAGGGAAGGAGGGAAGGAGAGAAGGAGGGAAGGAGGGAAGGAGGGAAGGAAGTAAGGGAGAGTAATCATACAGGTGCTGGTGTAAACCCAGTAATTCTCCTCGAATGGGTGTGCCCCTTCCAGGCAACACCCAACCCCTGGAAAAGGGTTGTGGGAGGTAAACTGCCATCAGGTTCATTCTGATTTACAATGACCCTCCATAAAGTTTCAGAGGCTAAAATATTTGAAGATCGCTTCATCTTTCTCCCATAGAGCAGGTGGTAGGTCTGAAAGACTGAATGTACACCACAGCGCCACTGCTGGCAGTGATCTGTTAAAACGTGTGTAATGTCTGGCAAGGAAGATCATGACAGACTCTCTTCTCACAGATTTAAAATTACATACACCCAGAAACAAAGGATGTATAAACTACCTGGTTTGTACAAAACCACTCTCATCATTTTGGGGACTATGGGTAAGTCTTTTGAAATCCAACACCCCACACCAGACAGCCAATGATAACAATCTCAGAAGTTTCATACTGTGTTAATTAAGTATTTTCTGCACAAAAGAAGTTAACTTTTACCAGCTTATAAAATACTGAGCCTAGGAACTAGATCAAAACAAAATAAAACTAACTGGGAACAATGGAAAATTTCCTGATGTTACTTTATTTCAGAAGTATATAGGCCTCACAACCAAGTAAAACAATTAAGTGTGAATTTAAAATCTGAGGACCTTTAGAAGAGGCACTCTGTTTTTCATTCTACCAACCAACAAACAGAAAGTGAGAATGCTAATCTCAAACATGAAACAATTACAACAGGAAGTTTCAGACAGACTTTAAGGAAACTTAAGGAAAATATCACTGGAGAAAAATAGGTTTCTGAATGGGGTCTACAATTATTTCAAACACCATGATTTAAAAACTGAGTGATGGCTGAGCCCCGGTGGCGTAGTGGTTGTGTGCGGAACTTCGGCCTACTGGGATGGAGGTTCAATTCCAGCAGTGGGGCTGGGCCTCCTACTCCCACCACCCGAGGGCAGTGATGCCTTAAAAAAATAATAATAAATAAATAAACAAAAGAAAATTAAAAAAAAACAACTGAGTGACAAAAGATTATGTTTCCCCTTCTTTGGGGAGTTGAGAGGAAGATATATTCAAAACATCACTGAATTGAAAATTTTGTTCAATGTACTTTCAAGTAATATGTGAAGTGAATCATCCCAAGTCTGCCCTGCCTCAAAGTATAAGAATGTCTAGAAAAAGGTGCAATAAAATATAATTTTTTATTTATTTATTTTTTAAGGCATCACTGCCCTCTGGTGGTGGGAGTAGGAGGCCTAGCCTTTGCTCCTGTGAGCTGAAATTGAACCTCCATCCCAGTGGGCCGCAGTCCCGCGCACAACCACTGTGCCACCGGGGCTCAGCCAAAAGAGAATTTTTTTTAAAAAGATAATTTAACTCTCTTTTCACCTTCAAAATGTCATCAGACAGACTAGAACACAGATCAGATTCTCAAAAATATAAGCAAATTTATAGCAAGAATTTAACTTTGGTGTGTTCAAACAGTGATGGCAGGACTTAAATATCAAAGTTATTATATTGACGTAAGGTTTTAAAAGCCTGTCCTTATAAGCCAAAAGGCAACCTAGTCTCCAAACAATCGCTGAAGTTAGATATGAACATATATATATGTATACCTCAGTGATCAATATGTATCTGTGAATATATACAAGGAGTAATCTATTTTATTAGATTTATTTTTGAAACTAATTAACAAATGAGTTAAATGCTAATATTGTGTTGGCATACTGTATTATCTACATCAAATCTATTAGATTACTCCCATTTCCACCCTATGGAAGCTGAAAAAAGTTGCTAAAAAACAAAAAAGGATAATGAAATACTGCTGACTTTCCTGCGAATTAAAAATTTAAATCACAGGTGTATGATAGAGGAAACAGAATACATTAGTGGATAATGTATACGTTTAAAAATTTCTAGCAATCAAAATAATCAGGAATCTAATTGATTTAAATGTTTAAAATATTCAACCTGTAATCAAGTAATGAGAATTTATTAAGGGAAATTTGCCACAAATAATTCCAGTATTTAGGAAATATATCTCAAATTAAAAAAGAAAAATTGGATTGTCTCATTCTGTATAACCTAATTTTCATGGAGAGGATGTATAAATATAAGGCAATATTCCAAATGTTGCTTTTATTCTCAGTCTAAAATATCTTCCATGGATTTCAAAACAAATCACTTAGTTCACTGGGTGTTATAAAAACTGCCAAGTGTGTATACACAAAAATATAAGACCTAATTTAACAATGGCACTTGGAGTTAATATGACTTAGAAATTATTCAATGGTTCCTAATAATATGAATAAAATTTTAGTATTCTTCTTAACTATTCCATAGTCTTTAAAGCTGAGTAACTATAAGAAGCTTCAAATAGCTTGTGAAAAGTTTCCAGTACTTCCAATTCCATTCTTTCCTGTTAACTTTTGAAACCTTGTACATTTTAAAATCACATAGCAAATCCCTGGTATTTTTGATGTGAATATTTCAAATGAGACTGTTGGTTGAACTTGCAGAAAGACACTACTCTGGGACTTTATCCTTGGTGCAAAAGGATATATTGGTAGACTCTTAAATTACAATGAAAGTAACATATAAAACTGATATCCTAAAATGTCACCATTAAAATTGAAATTTATCTATTAATTTACTTTTAATTATACTGAACATTTTCTAAGGTTTTACGTATCCTATAACTTGTATTGCACATTTATTTATTGGGAATTTCTTATGGAGGAAAAAAAACTAGAAATGATGAAAAATATGTGTACTATTTATGAATATCTAACAATATTCTAATAATAAAATATATGTGGGCTTTTAGACAAGTGAGATTGTAAGGTGTCCAGCACATATATATTGATTTCAAACAACACTATTTCATAAGCTGAAAAACCTGTAATGATGCAAATTGTTAATTTAACTACGAAGAAGCTGTAGTAAGATAAATTTTAGAATAATACAAGTTATTACAAATAATGATACTGAAGTTTTTCACTTTCTTAGTATCACAATATTTTTTGGATTTTATCCTGTGACTATTTTCTATAAAACTATTATTTCATCAGACTGTATTCACTGCACTTTTTTTTTTTTTTTAGGCATCACTGCCCTAGTGGTGGGAGTAGGAGGCCCAGCCCCACTGCTGGAATTGAACCGCCATCCCAGTGGGCTGCAGTCTCGCGCACAACCACTATGCCACTGGGGCTCAGCCCTTCACTGTGCTATTATTATGTATACTTATGATTAGACTATAATGTCTTTCACTAATGGCCAAAATGATCACGGACATATTAAATATTGTATTCAAATTACCTCTACTGGTTCGTGTATAACCTAGGTCTAATCTGATATTTCCTAGGAAATAAGCTGGGAAAGTTAGCATGTTGTGCCTCTAGATGGCTAAATGCTTTGAATTATCTTTGATAACAATTAAAAAATCACCTTGAGACATTTTTCAGATCCTTCAGTCCCCCTAACCCCCCAACACACTTTAATTTAACCCCCATTCTTGAACGGTGGTTTATGTGCTTTAGGAAGACTAGACCCAGGAAGATTAGAGTCTGTGTAAATGAGTAACTGGAGTCATAACAACACAATGGGAACTGCCAATGGGGCGCAGTCCCGCACTCAACCACTACACGACTGGGGCTCAGTCTATAACACGTCTTTATGGAAAATAACATCACTGAACTTGGCAGTTTTCCACTATCTTATTAAAACTTTATATTTAAGCATGTATTACTTACTTATATTTAGTCAATTTCTTTCCAAAAGATGGCTTGCAACAGGTTATAGGAACAAACATAATTAAATGGTATCAGAAATAAATGAGGAAAACACAAATGAAAGAGAACAATAAAGATTCTGCAGATATAGTGATGAAATACATAAAGAGCCGGGGATACAATTCTCTTCTCTTGCCCCAAATAATTATGATTGAACAGATTATAATAATGGCTTTATGAAATCTATAATAGGAATTAGCTTAACACCTCAAAATAATTAGTATCTAATGCACGATACAAGCATAATCCTGTGATAATCTATATAAAGATGCTGTTATTTAGAACAATAAAAAAGTTGTTTTTTATACTCTGAGAACACATGTGCATAACTGTTATAGAAAGGCAGTAAACAAGGAATTCATTTACTTATGAATAGAAAGAACAGGGTAAGAAAATGAGGAACAGCTTGTTCCTCAAAAAGTGTACATGCATGTGTGTATGTGCGTGCTTTCTATGGTAAGAATTAAAGGAAAATAGCCTGGCATTGCTCTTAAGAATGAATCTTTTGTTGGGGGGGGGGGAGGGGCATCACTGCCCTCAGGTGGTGGGAGTAGGAGGCCCAGCCTTTGCTCCCTGGAGCTGGAATCGAACCTCCATCCCAGTGAGTCACAGTCCTGCGCACAACCACTACGCCACGGGGGCTTAGGCCAAGAATAAATCTTAAACTTAGATTTCAACCATTATTCTTTTGGTAGTTCAAACATTTGTATTATTTTCTGAAATAGTATCTAAATCTTCAATGTACAAATATATCTGTATGTATCCCAGGGATAATGGAAACCAGTACTTGGTGCACCTGAGGAACACAGAGCTTTAAGGAAACTCAAAGTCATTTAAATTTACTTGATATATTTTAGGTATCAGACTCCACATGTTTTACACAGAACACCAACTCATAACAGCTGTGTCTGCAAACTGCTCCAGTAAACCGGGATTTGTAACAGTTTAAAGAAAGTTCCCAGCATTACTCAATTGCTAATAGGTGAAGGTGAGTCTCTCTTTAAATTCACAAACCCTGTTAAAACTTAGTTTTATACTGTCACTGTCAGCATTACTCTGTGTAAATTTTTGTGGTTAGTTTTTTCCCTACTATCCCATTTTTCAAGAATAACACAATCCCTACATATCTATACCGGGAATATGAGGTCTTATTAGTTGTGTAAGTCTGAACTAGTTACTTAACTTCTATGATAAAAAGCCTTCATCGAACAATTGAAAAAGAAATGTGATCCAAACACTATCTGATGCGTCACTGCCATTGAGTCAATTCGGACTCATCTAGCAGAGTCCCTAAGAAGTGGAACAGGGTTTTAAATATAGTTGTTTATATATAAACTGGTGGAACTAAACTGTTCTAAATTTTGGGCAGATATTGTTATTTTTGAAAAGAGTATCCATAAACACAAATACTTTTGTATAATCTCCAACCAAAGTAGGCCTTACAAACAAACAAACATCTGAATTTTCTTTTGTTGGCATAGTGTGTGATTTATCAATATCTTCAACAAATATTTCTTGAGAAACTGCTTTGGGTCAGGCAAAATGCTAGTTGCTGTGGACATGTTATGAATAAGATGCTCACAATATCTCATTAGACTGTTATGGAAGAGACAGACATTTTACAAATAGTAGCATGCAGTTAATTATGACAATAATAATACAAAGGAAAATTGTACTATTAAAATAGTATCTATTAATCAAGTTGGCAAGAAGAAACTAGACTTCTCAAAAAGTGATAATTAAGTTTGGGTACTATAGGATAGAATGGACAGCACATTACATTTATTGGAAGTCATTTTAAGCAGTCTAATAAAGATGAATTAAGTACATATACCAGACATATATTTTGACCACATAATAAGATTAGTATAAAATTGATTGTAGTATATAGTCAACACTGTCAGATCTTGCAGAAAGGTATGTATCAATTTAGTCGTGAACTATGAGAATAGTAATAAAATATGGAAATCTTTTATTTGAATGTGATAGCTTTGTGACAGTCATTCACATAATGCTCAACCAATATTTTCTTCTTCTATTGCATTGTTCTGGAGTGTGTTTGGGTATGTATGTGTGTATATATATGCACACACATACAAATATATTTCATATATGTATGGCATTCTCATTTACATAGCACAACATTTTTCCCTATAAAATGTCACTCTTCCTATTCTCTAGTGTCTACCCATGTTTCCTTTACCAGTAACTGTGCACTCTTGTCATCACACTAAATATCAATTCCCTCCCTCAATTTCTGCACTCTCCCTTACTCCTAGCTTCCCCACAATTCACTGCCATGGAGTCAATGCCAACTCACAGGACCCTACAGGACAGGGTAGAATTGCCCCTGTGATTTTCTTTCCAGGAGTAGAAAGTCTTGTCTTTATCTCTCACTGTGGCTGGAGCTTTTGAACTGCTGATCTTTCAGAATGCCGTGCAACATGTAACCACTACACCACCAGGACTCCCATATGGTCTCTTATTGTACTAACTTTTGCCTTTTCTTTTTCAATACTTTTTCTTTATTTTTTTCTATTAGTCCCTTCTTTTTTCATTGCCTTGATTGAAAAAATCAGTGAAATCCTCTCCCACTATACTAAACTAGGCGAATAATCATTAAACATACATTTTTCATATGATTTAGTAAAAATAAAGGTATCAGGTATCTTGGTTTGATGCACTTTATGAGAAAATAATGCTATAATTCACTTAATTAAAGTTAACCAAGCATTTATAATACACAGATCACAAATGAGATGTCAAGAAAATTATATTCTAGACAATTTTTCTAAAATCATTATAAATGATTAATTTTTCTGAACCTGGGTGTGAACATTTTTTAAAAAGAGGGTAATTAAGTGAATAATTTCTCTTATAACTACCAGAATAAAGCTGGCTCATAAGAAACAGAAGTTAAAGATTTTCCAAATATTCAACTTTTCCAAGTTGCTGTAGCCCACCATCATCTGAAAGAACTGAGTCCCCGTCCTTTGTTCTTGTTCTCTTGTCTTTGCATGCTATAACTTAATGCAATGGCTCAAAAAACTTATAGACTTACTATTTTACTAGGGATATCTCACTGTCATTCAGTTAATGCTGACTCACAGGGATCCTTCAGGGCAGGGTGAAATTGTCTCTGCAGACTTCTGAAACTATGGCTTTTCACAGTGGTGGAAAGGCTTGTATTCACCTCTCAAGGTGGCCAATGTTTTTGAACTGCTGATTTTGCAGTTAGCACAGTGGGCAACCCGTTGTCCCACCAGGACTAGTTTCAAGTGTATACTTCAAGATAAGGAATAACTCAGAAGTAATAGTATTTCCTCAGCACACAGATCTTGAATGGAATAGCTCCTCTTTCTCTCAGTCACTAGGTCATGCTTAACAGTTTCTTGGGAAAGGGATGCAGTTCTTAGTTCTGTGGGTTGGCAAACCCTACTGTAACCATCTCGAACAGACTTTGTGGTTCTTGCCATCTTGAGTCACTATCATTTATTGTACTGTCGCCTCTTCCTTCTTTTTCCATGTCTCCCTTTAAAACTAGAGGGATGACAAAACTGACCAATTCACTAAGTAAGTCTCTAGATATTATTTGCATGAACCTACCCATGAGGATTTGATGTACTTTATCTACATTATGATTGATGCTCTCCAATCTTCTATGGGTAAGCCTCAAGTACCTTATTTTTGTCCCACTTAATAATGATCATGCATGACAAGAAGGCAATTGTATATCTTTTCATAAACTAAAATTCAAATTGAAAGATTAATTCATATTAAAATCTTCCTGAGTTTCCACATAAAAGTGTGCTTTTGGCAATAATAGTCTTACAAAGAACTTAAAAATAGACGTTAACATTCCAAAAGAAAAATAAAATCAACCAATTCCCTGCCCTCTCCCCAAATAATCAAATATAAGAATCGCTTGACATCCTTCTCCTATTAAAACTCTGTTCATGTTCCAAATCCAACATAAATTTAACAAAATTTCCCTCACTCTACCTGACCTCAATGTTAAAGACTAGGGAAAATAAGCAAGTTCATCGAAATATAAACTTCTACTGTGAAGTCAGGCAACTGCATACAAATTTTAAAAGAAAACTGTTTCATTTTACTAACTCTGAAAAAGTAAAAAGATAAAATAATTGAACTTATATACAGTAGTTAAAAATAACATTTTGATAGTCATTGAAATAGGAAATAAGGATAGGAAAATTCTACCTCACTAGAATGAATGTAATTTAAGTGATATTTATGACACCATAATACCTTTAGCACTGATTTTGTGATTATCATGGTACAGCAATTTAAAGATGTATTTCCATGAATAAAATTAAATACCAAATGGCTTATTTACATGACTCGAAAAATGATTCTTTTCATTTTCATCATGTAGTCTGTGATTCCTGTTAAGGAATCCTAGCAACATGCTTACCCTAGAATATCACATGGGTTCAACCCATGTTTAACCATGATGAGTTTAGTCATGGCCAAGGAAGCAACACCCCAATCAGACAGGTTCACAAGGTGAATGTATTGGATTGCTAACCGAAATGGGAAAATTATGGGCCTAAAACCGACAAGAAAGGCAATCTCTCTGAGAAAACAAGAGCAGCATATGTGTAGCAAGGCAGTCGACCTCAAGACCTTGACTGGGTAAGTAAAACCCAGGGTTGGCTGGATCAAAGATGATGTGTGTTGAACTGTGTTCCTTTCGATAGGCTTGTCAGTAACCCAAGGTCATGAATCAGGCGCCTGCAAAAGTTCACTATTCCTTTTCTGATTCTGGGGCTTCAACTGACATGATTTCCTGTTCTAGTAGCATTCTGGATGACCTCCTTTTTAAAAATTTTCTATCTGTGCTAGTTTGGCTTTATCAAACACAACTGAACTGGAAGCCCTGGCTTGGTGTAATTATTTCATGCCTTCAAAGCTACACTTAATTACTAATGAATTCATTTGTTGATTACAAGTTTAATCAACATTGGTATTTATCCAAGTGTACTTCCAATTTTTTTTAAAAGGTGAGATTAGAGTTAAATTTCAGAATGGTCTTTGTGTACATACTGCCTACATTGAAATAAGAATTCTTATGATTAAATATTCAAAAATTTCCCAAATGTTACAGAGGTCTCTGGTGAGGACAATAAAAGGGAGAAGCCAAAGAAACATCAGTGTCCTTAAGGAAGAATCAGCTTCTTTGTGTTTACACCAGTCATAAATTTTGCATTTGCACATTGCTGCCTAGAATTTTCAAAGGATTCTGCAATGATTAATTTAACAATTTACCCATATTGCTCTCATAGAGCCAAGAAGTTTTACATACATATATATAATTTATGATATCTGCATCAGCAATCTATAAATGGGCGAAAAAGAACATGTAGAAATGGAATTAAAGAAAAACAAGCAGTGTCACAAAAAAAGCAAAAACTTAAAAAGTTTTAGTGCCTTTAACCTAAGGCACTCAAAAGGCATTTAAAAAATCATGTGTTTTCAGGGGGGTCAATTTGACCTGATGATCTATAAGGAACAACAACAACAACAAAATAATGATGATAAGGGGATTTTTAAGAATAGTAATTAATTTCAAAAATAAATTGAAGGCCTTCCCAAATCAGATTTGGCACTAAATAATATTTTGTATGATTCCATTCTTTAATCCCCATCATAACCTTCCCTCAGTAATCTTTTTCTACAAGTCATGTAGCCTGTGATGTAGCTTAAATTCATAGCACGTGATTTGCAGAAGGATGTAGTTAACAGAATCCTGGTGACATATTGGGTTACATATTGGGCTGCTAATCAAATGTCAGTAATTTAAACCTATGAGAAAAAGATGAGGTTTTGATTTCCATAAAGATATATAGCCCCAGAAATCCACAGCACCAGTTCCACTTTGTCCTAGAGATTATAATGGGTCAGAAATGACTGAATGGTAGTGGGTGTGTGAGGGGTGGTTTACAGTGGGATCCTCAAATCCACTTAAGTCCACATACCAGAGATTCAGCCTCCAGTGCATGCTCCATGGAAGTGAGTTTGCTTTGGTTGGAAGGCACTACTAGTTAAAAAGAAAACAAGGGAAATCTGCGTGGTTTAGGGAAATCTTGCATGGATGTAAGAAAGGGTTGCATCCAAGTTGTATCCTCTCACCATGTTTATGTATGCTTAGAAAAGAGCCAGAGAAACTGGATTATATCAGGCAGAATTTACTTATTACAACTTGTGACATGCAGATGACACAACCTCACTTGCTGAAAGCAAAGACTTGAAGCACTTCTTGATGAAAGTCAAAATTGTAATGTTCAATAAGAATGACAACTCGACGTTAAGAAGACCAAAATCGTCACCAGTGTATCAGTAGGAAACTCATCGTAAATGAAGAAGAAAAAAAGATTGAAGTTGTCAAGGATTTCATGTAGTTGATTTGTTCCAAAATCAATGTTCATGGAACCAGCAGTCAAAGGACCTAAAGCCATATCGCATTTGGGTATATTCGCTGCACAGGCCTATCAGGGAGTTTACCCTGAGGACTAAGATGTGTCTGATCTCAGACACAATTGTCTTATATGCAAGTGCAAGTTGTACACTGAATAAACAAGAATTGATTGTGGTACTGAAGAAGAATAATGAAAGTACTGGGGACAAAAAAAAAACAAACAAAACTGTCTTGAATGAAGTGCAGCCAGAATGCTCCTTAGAGGTAAGGATGGTATCTGTTTATTTAGAGGTATTATATGCATTGGAGATTAGGTTTGGTATCTTCATCTAAAAGAGTTTCAAGTAATTTACTTTAAGCAAAATGCAAAGTTGTATCATGTGCGTAGCTGCATCAGCACCAGCTATGTCTCAAGCTCATGTCAATCTAAGGACTAGCTACTTTCTCTCTCTTAAATTTTCTGTCCTCTGAGTTGAACCCTAGCTCAACTGCTAATCAGATTGCATTCCAATGTGACCTCTAAAAAGTCTTCTGTGGATAAATAGTTCCTGATCTACATATTTCTTCTTTATATTCTGCATACCACTTACGCACTGCCTTAGTCATGCACACTGCCATTGAGTAGATGGCAACTCGTAGCTCTCCTGTAGGAAAGGGAGGAACTGCCAGGGGGGGGGTTTCAAGACAGTGACTCTTTGCAGAAGTAGAACAAACACCCTGACACCCTCCCGACAACCAGTTGGTGGTTTCAAGTGGCTGACCTTGATAATTTGACACCAACACGTGAAAGTTATGCCAACAGGGTGCCCTACTTATGCACTAGTGATATTTGTTTGCTTTATTATGTATTTCTTCTCATTTGTTCTCTAAATAGTAATTAGTTGGCAGTGTGGTATCTTTTTGAAAATTATTATTAATATATGTGCAGGCTTCATCAAGTTCTTGGGGGGAAAATGGAATGAAAAGCCAATAAAAATGTCTCACAAGCTTTCAAAAGCCCCCTAGTAAGGTTTGTTTTTTTTCCTTTTCAACAGAATACGACACATCAAAATGAGTACATCTCTCAAAGTTTTTCTGGATCATTGCCTAATTTCCATAAGTTCAGTCATGTATTCCTGTGAGGAGAAATTTTGCAAATTCTGCCAGAGAATGATGCTATAAAACAATGGAGGAAAATAGAAGAAGCACTAGAGTAAAATATAAGATGCTCTTCTGTTGATAAATCTGCTTCAAAGAAAGCCTATCAAGATAGATTATTACAGCTATTCAGAATGTTGAGCTTTTAATTACACTACATATTTTAAAAAAGCTATATATTTGAGTCACAGCATCCTTTTGTATGGAGAACCAGCCAACAGAAATAAACACACTGCTATCAAGTGCTAAGCTACCTCATGGTGATATTCTTTACAGGGTGACTGGGGCTCTAAATCATTATGGAGGCAGACAGCCTCTTTTTTTTCTGGCAGAGCAGTGGGAGGGTTTGAACTGCTGATCTTGAAGTTAGAAAGTCTAATGTTTACTAGGGAGTGCCAACATGACTTGCTTCTTTGAGAAAAGTCCTATATCCAAATTGCATTCCCAAGGCTTCTTTCAATACTGAAGGTCACAGAATAAGTTTATGGTAATTTTTCTCATTGACATGTTGAACTGTCATTGAGAATACATCACAGTGTCTGCCAAACAATGTTGAATATGAGATAATTGTCAGAGTCCTTATGTATCTGTTAGCACTAGAAAGATGTTTTTCTCTCTTCTTTAGCTTTTGCCAGTTTAGCTCCTTGGGTTGGAGGGGGGTACACTGGGTAGATAGGAAATTACTGAAATTCTATAATGTATCATATGCTATGTCAATATGACTACAGTTAATGTATTAATTACTCTTTTGGTAGGGATTAGTATCATCAAATTACATTTGAGGAAAAAGCAAAAAATAACATCTGGTGACTTTCAATAAGTGAAGGTTTATAATATAGCTTATTTTTTGCCTTTTTCTCTTCCCAAATATTGCCGAAAGCCACACATAATAAAGTCAAAATGCATTTTGAAAACAAATAAATAAGTGACAACAGAATACACATGTGTCTCCCTATCACTAACACTTACTTTATAATTTCTTTCTCAGGTTTTTTATTTTCCTTGACATTTGCTTATGATTAATAGTAAAGTTATTGAATGTCTCAGTGGGAGTTCCATGGCTTACAGGCATGTGCCAGTACAAATGTCACCTAAACCTGATTTGCTCACTTGCTCATATATACTGTCATCTAATTTATTTAATTGCCATCAAAGAGTAACTTATTGTCCGTATTCTTATTTGCTCAAAATCTACTGTCCTTTGGAAATTCATTTTGATTAGAATATCTTAATGCTGATGTTGAGTGCAAACTATATATAAACTGAAAATAACAGCCATGAGAAACTCAAAAATGATACTAATTTTTCTAAAATATGATCTAAATACATTCATACTTATAGGGGTAAAGAGGGAAATAAGTGAGATGTTAAGAATAAAGATGTAAATATGAGCAAAGATTAAATTTGCAAATATGGAAGGGTAGAAAAAGATCAGAGAATATTGAATATACAAGAGGAGTGACCCCTCCCAAAAAAAAAGAAAACTGGAATTGCACTTGGAAGAGTGGAGTTTGATAGTATGTATTTTTCTGATAGGTGAGCATCTAGCAACTCACTGTGAGTTAGTGCACCCAGTGGTGTTACCTGGGAAGGTTCTCTGTGGTCACGGTGGTGGTTTTAATCAAAGCCATTTTCTTTGAACCTCATTTTTTGTGATGGCTGATTTGATAGAACAGCATAAAGCTGTGAATGATTTGCATATAACCACACACACCCTTGCAGGGGAAGAACAAAAGAACCATGGGGGAAAGGAGACAGCAGTCAGTGTGAAAAGAAAACAATAATAATGTATAACCTTTCAAGGGGGGGGAGATGATCTGATACCAAGGGTTCAATAGAGAGTTAATGTCGAGAAAAGAACAATAAAAACATATGTATAATTGGTGTATGGATTGTAGTAAGAGTTAAGAGAGTCCTCAATAAAGTGATCTTTTAATAAAAATAAATAAAAATTCTTATCTTTATAGAAACCTTTGGGTCTTTGGCAACAGCTTAATTGTGTAGAGTGTAAGTCTTTTATTAAAGTTTAAAGAGGTTTCATCTCATTGAAGACATATGCTTGCTTGGGAATAAAATATTTTTCATGTTTATAGATTTTTTTTAATGTGCATTTCTTACAATTCAAATGCATTTGGAATCCAGTGACATCCAGTCAACTTGGAGTCAAGGTTATGCTAAGAGAGAGAGTGGAACTATTTCACTCTGTGGGTCTCAGTCTTTGTGGGAGCAGAAAACATCAGCTTTTTCCCTGCAGATACACTGGTGGGTTTGAACTGCTGACTTTGAGGTAAGCAGCCCAAAGTGTAATTCACTATGTCATCAGGGTATTTTTTTTAATGTGGCAAGACTTCGTTAAATATTTATGATCTCATTAGGATGAGAGAGAATAATTGCTCCATTAAGTGGGAGTGGGATATGCATTTCTAATGTTGCTTTTTAAAGTCGTAAGTCTGAACGAGGCCCAGTCACTTCAGAAGCACTCCTATCACAAGGGCTACCTGAAACAAATACATAGTCGGGCTCGGAAGCCGGAGGCTGGCCGCTAACATCTGTGAGGGCAGAGCCCAGGCCTGAACAAGATCCTCCTCAATGGTGGCCATGATGTGCCTCAGTGGGCCAGAGGTGAACAGGGTGCTTTCAAGTTCCATTGCATCATTCTACAGAATAGACTGGGGGCACTGACAACTTCACAATGTAGTTTGCTTGTATCAACTTACAAATCTGCCTGCATTTGCTCCTTAAATGTATTACTTTTATTCACTTTACAGGAGATGTAATCAATTGACCTTTTGGAATCCAACTTAAATTACGTGATTCATGTAAAGAATTTTGACTAGATAACTATAAAGGATTTTAAAAATAAAATAATCTTAACATTATTGTATGGCAATTATATCAAGTGAAAGAAGAAAATAAGTTTCTTTGTAGAAATTAAGTAAAGTAAACAAGCATACACTATCACGAAGAAGAGACAGCACTTGAAGTGTTTTGACACTGGCACTGTTCAAGTACGAAACTGTCAATGAGTATGGGGCAGGGGGTGCATTGCTCTACTGGGCCATGACTAAGATATTTCTGATGTAAACATCACATAAAATAGTCAGGACCCTGTGAGCATATTGCATTCTACATGTAAAAGAGGTATAAGCAGATTCATAACAGCTAACAAGAAATCAAAATTATGTAAAGCAGCAGTAATTGGTAATAAAGAAGTAAGGGCAAATGGAATTAGACCCTCAGGCACCATTTTGTAGAAAAGTGATTCAATCTATTGCATGAGCTTCCAAAGGACATCAAATTATATATAGATATAGATTTACCTAGTAATATATAAAAAATTTAATGGGAAGAACTGCCCCAATATGGAAGAACTACCTTATAAGATAATAAGTTTCATGCTAACAAAGCCATCCATGAGCAAGATAAATCAAAGATGCTTAAAAAAGTTAAATATTAAAGTGATTTTGATCTTTTTCAAAGTGTTCAGTCTGAATTTTCAAGTGTGAGAACTGTCTATAATAAGATAGCTCGGGCTGAGCCCCGGTGGAGTAGTGGTTGTGCTTGGCACTGCGGCCCACTGAGACGGAGGTTCAATTCCAGCAGTGGGGCTGGGCCTCCTACTCCCACCACCCGAGGGCAATGATGCCAAAAAAAAACAAAAAACAAAAAACAAAAAAAAAAAAATAAGATAGCTCCCAGAATATATAAAAGATACTGTATATGAGAAAATCAAATAAATACCAACATATAATAAAAATATTTCATAAATACCAATATATAATGAACATATTTCATAAGAACAGCAATAAATGTAATTACTAAATAGCTTATAATGCTTTTTGAAAAAGATGTCAGGAAATAGTAAAAAAAGTCAAGATCTCAAGTTTGAAATCAGAAATATTTCAGGAAAAATAAGGCACAGGAAAAAGTTCAAAAGCTTGTATAATAATTTAAAAATAACAGTAATAATAATAATAATAATAATAATAATAATATGCTTTAGTAAATCTAATCCAGCATTGATGGCAAGACAGAAATACTAACTGATTTATGTATACTTTCCAATTACTATATTACGGCACTTCTCAAATAATAATGGTTCAAAGGCCATACCATCAAGGCAGAATAGCTTCTAATATATGTGACCATCATAAATTTAGTTAGGTCTATGCTTTACTAAAGCTCCTAAAATTACTTCATTGAGTTCATAAATTTGGGGGAGTAAATCTCAGAGTCCTTGGTGAGTAAAACCAAAGATTCAAATTACCTTTAAGTATAAATTTTATCTAATTCCTATAGATCAACCTAACCCTAAGAACTAATGATTAAAAAAAAAGAGGATCAATCATCTTTCACAGATAATTATGTTAGATGGCAATGCTATTCTAAGAAATGTTATGACCATCAAATATACTTCAATTAACAAAATGCATAACGAATCAGTTTTTCAAAATTTATTTGAACAACTCCAACATTTGGCTGTCAGTTTGTGGTTCTGTGTTGGCTTGCATTTTGCTGTGATGCTGGAACCTAGCCATTTCATATAGCAGTAGAATCACAATGGTGGTCAGGTTTGAAAGAAGTTTCGAAAATAAGGCAGATTAGGAAGAAGGAAAAGGTAGTCTACCTCTGAAAAATTAAGTCCTGAAAACCTTATGAATAGAACCAGAACATTGTCTGATATAATACCTGAAGATGGGTCCCTCAGCTGACAGACACTTAAAAAACAATTAGGACACTATGCATCTCCTAAGTGTAGAGTTGACCTTAATGATATAGAGCTGGAACGACATTTCACTTTCTGATGGGGAATAACTTAAAAGGAGAAGTAACAACTGCATAATCTTTTAATAATTAACATGTGGGTTGAATGAAGTATAAATCTAGGAAAATTTACAGTTCTCAAAAATAAAATACAACACTTAAAGATCGATACTCAGACATTAGGAATATACATTGATTTTTAAGCTGAATAATCAAAGTTTGATATGACCGGAATAGCAAGATGAAAATGAGTGATTTATATTCATTATCCAAAAGAACATTCTAAGATCTATCTTGAAGAACTTGCAATTGATGGGACCATAACCATATGCCTACACAGATGACAATTGTTCAAATTTACAGAACAGAAATTAAAGCCAATCATGAAGAAATTGGACAATATGATCACCTTTTGCAATTTTCAGTTGATCAAATACACAACTAAGATGAATTGATAACTACTGATAATTTAAATATAAAATCTGGAAACTGGGCTGAGCCCGAGTGCCTTAGTGGTTGTGTGCGGGACTGCGGCCCACTGGGATGGAGGTTCAATTCCAGCAGTGGGGCTGGGCCTCCTACTCCCACCACCAGAGAGCAGTGATGCCCCCGGCAAAAAAAAAACAAACAAAACAAAACAAAAAAAAACTCCAAAAATCTGGAACCTGTAGAGTACAAAACAGAACTCAATTCTCAAGAATAATCCAGGGAAAAAATTATTAAATCTTAACTTGAACAAAGACAAAATAAAGACCAAGTCACAACAATTAGCTGAGACCATTATAATGAGGTCATAAAGGAATAGAAAGTGTATACAGAGAGTTGAAAGGACAAGAAGGATATAGAAGGGAAAGCAAACTGTCAGTGAAACACGACTGGCAGCAGATCCCTACATTACAACTCAGGACAGGCACTATAGAAATGAGAATTGAACCATGACAGGGGCATGCACATTATGCAAAATGGACGACCTTACAAAGTTGGTCCAGGACACTCTGGCCAAGGCAGTGAAGGCATGGCTCATAAATATGCAACCTCAATAGGACAAGTCTTCACTAAGGACACACTCAGGAACGTCTCTAAGCAGGCTGCTGCTCCCTGAGCTGGTGAGAGGTTATCCACTTTCTTATATGGTCTGCCTAGTTAATAGTCAGAAAGGATTCAGTGTGAGTTTAATCCATATGAGGACTGAAAACTGATTTGGGGATTTCACTGCTATTCTTAGCATTTTGCAACCCAGTGCTCAGAATATACGTTCTAATACAAAACAAAATAAAACAAGGATTAGTAGTTAGAAAATACAGTCTTGGTGAAGGAAATAAGCTCTGGCAATTGCATAATAAAGAGAGACAATCCAAGGACATAGTCATTGCAAATAAGCTTCAAAAACATAAAATAGGACTACACATGAATCTTTTTTTTCCTTTTTGTTTTTTTGTTTTTTGTTTGTTTTACACATGAATCTTAAAAGAAGAAATACATAGAAATCAAACTAACTAGATTTGTATAATGAGAAGATAAAGGAGGCTAGGCATCATGAGTCAAAACAAGGCCAGAGGTCAATTGTTCAAAGGACCACTAAAAGCTTATCTGCAAATTCAGGTTGAAGTCAAAGGAAATGTTATCTTGAGAAGATCACACCTCAGGAATAAAGCCGCCTTATCCAATCAGAATTGTTGCTGCTGTTGTTGGGTGCCCTCTGGTCCACTCTGACTCTCGACAACAGAACATACCCCTGCCTGCTCCTGCACCCTCCCCACGATGGTTGCAGCCACTGGGTCAATCTGTCTGCTCCAGGATCTTCCTCTTTTACAGCGCCACTTCATTTTCATGAGCATGAGGGGACTGGTCACCCCTGGAATCCTGGTAACACGCCATCCTATGGGAGACAATGTCTACCAGCTTTTGTGTCTAGGGAACATTTTGGTTATACTTCCACCAGTGAAATCTTATTGTTCTTTTGACTGTCAATGGTACTTTCAATATATTCAATATTCTTTGTCAACATTATTGTTTAAATGAATCACTTCTTTTCACTATTTAGTAATCAACTTTCACAGGCATAAGAGCCGACTGAAAATACCAATGGCTTGGGTTAGACACATCTTGGTCCTCAAAGTAATGTCCTTGCTTTTCAATACAAAAAGGTCTTGTGTAACAGATTTACTCAATACAATGTTTCTTTTTATCTCTGGCCTGTTGTTTCTATGAACATAGTTTATGGATCTGAACAACATGAAATCCTCATAAATTCAATCTTCTGTTTATCATGGTGCTGTAAGGACTTTTATTTTCTTTATATTGAGTTGTAATATATGAGTGAAAGTTGGAATTCTTGGTCTTCAATAGCAAGTACTTAAGTCTTTCACACTGGCTAGCAAGGTGGCTGTATTATCTATAGCAGGTTGTTAATAAGTCTTCCTCTAATGTTGATATTGAATTCAACTTCACATAACCCAGTTTCTCTGATGATTTGCTCAGCAGACAGATTGAATAACTATGATAAAAGGATACAAGCCTGAAGCACGATTTTCCTGATTTTAAATCATGAATTTTAAATCATGAATTGCTCTTTTGAATTCTTCTCACAACTGATTTAGATTGTGTATAAGAACAATTGAGTGGTCTGGAATTCTGGTTTTTCTCATTTCATGCATACTTTATTTTAATCCACAATTATATGTCTCAATATAGCCAATGAAACACAAGTAAATATCTTTCTGGTATTCTCTACTTTCAGCCAAGATCCATCTAACATATTCTTTTTTTAAAAAAAAGTCATTGTCAAGCCCATTTGTACATTTGTTGCCACCATCATTCTCAAAACATTTGCCTTCTACTTGAGCCCTTGATATCAATTCCTTATTTTTCCCTTTTCCCTGTCCCCACTTCCTCATGAACCCTTGATAATTTACAAATTATTATTATTTTGTCATATCTTATGCTGTCCAATGTCTCTCTTTACCCACATCTCTTGTCAGGCAGGAAGGAGGTTATATGTAGATCCTTGTAATCGGTTTCCCCTTTCTACCCCACCCTCCAATGATTAGCAAAACAGATCCATATAAAAGCGCGTTTTATGTAAAGAGTGATTGTACATTAATAAACTATCCCATCCAAGTTCAGCCCAGGTCCATAAATCTGATACTAGCCCCTATGTCTGAAACCAATCTATAAACTCTTCCTCAGACTCATGAAACACATGCAATGCCACCAAATGCAGGGTGATCGCAGGTCTATGGTTACAAAGTCTTTGGATCAAGTGGTGGTGTAAGGGTCTTGGTGCTGGCAGGGTTCTCTACATAATTCCTCTAGCTTCGGAGATGTGGTTGCATCACCGCCCATGTGTTTTCTCCAGTTTAGGGCTCTAGGGAAGTTCCACGTGGTTTTATCAGCTGTAATGTCTCTCAAGGAGTGAGCAGAGAGAGGGGTGTCTCCTACCTCCATGAAAGAAAATCAGGATTTTCCAGAATTCTCAGAAGGTCATGTCTACATAGAGGCCTCACTGACATGCCAGACTCCACCCCTTCACTCATAATCTGCTTATGAGTTTGGGAGGGAAAAATATGGAGGTACTTTTTCCTACATTGTCACACTATTTACCCGGCTTCTTCTACTTCTATCCTTTTCCCCGAGCACTGAAATATAAAAAATAAAACAGCAAAAAATGAAAAATCCTACAGGAGTCTTTTGTCCATGGCTCCTTAGGCAGTGTGATAGTTCCCACATCTGTATTGACCTCATCTGGGCACGGTTCCAGGAAATATGGAATGGGAAAGTCAGTGCCTTCTCTGGGTTTTCCTTGCTTCTATGAGTGAGTGATTAAAAGCTTCGCTATTACTCTCATTTTGGCTCTATATTTTAATCAACTATTCAAGACACCTGGCAACTCAGCTCATTCAGCTCAGTCTCTTGAAGGGGTTGGCAGTGCGTTTTGTTTTTGTTTATTTTTCCAGCACATGGAAATACACTGGACCTTCTTCTGGCCTCCGTGGTTTCTGTTTAAGATCCTCTGTCTTTTGAATCATTTGTTTGTTTTTTCTCTATAAATAGGTACCTCACAGCTTTTAAACTATCCTGCTTGAATTTAATTTTCAAAGAAAAATAAGCATGATGTGGGTTTCTTAATGTGGATTTCACAGGGTCTATTTTGATTATGTTTGGATTAGCTCCTTGAATTTTTGTGTTTTGTCAAGTCTGGGGATGATGACACTATTACTTCTTCAATGACTTTTGTAGCTCCTCCCCTATTCTCCTCTCCTGCTGGACTTCTGCTGACATGGATATTAGATCTTTTTTGACCCATCAGATCTGTGAGGCTGTTATTTCTTTGTTTCCTTGTTTGCTTTTCCAATTTCTATGGTTCTACTTTCAAATTTAGAGTTTGTTTTTCTTCTTCTGTGTCCTTTAATATTATTTCATTGAGTTTCATTTAAATTTATTTTTGGTTAGCAAATTCTCACGCAGTGGCTGTATATTTGTTATTTCTCAGCTAAGATTGTCCCGATGCCATTTTTTTCTTTTTCTATTCATTTGATTGAAGCATGTTTGAAATTGTTGATGAACACTTTGATGTTAGGGGCCATTAAGCAGGATCGTAGTCATAGCAAGCAACGTAGGGCAGAATGGAACAATGCTATACTCGAGCCCAGTTTTGGAGCCACCGTCTTACTTCAGCTCATTGGGGAACTTTAAAATTTTTGTCATAAAATTCTAGTATTTCTGACAACTAATAGCATCTACTGATAGTCTTTTTAACATTCAGGTTGGCATAACTCTTTGATAGGTAGGTTTGCTGTACCAACATGGCCAATAAACATGCATGAGGTTAATTGAAGGGTGGAAATCTAAATGGCTTGGCAAGCCCCTCCCTTTGACTCTCTTGCTCTTTGATCTTCAGAAACAGTGTTCAGGCTTGCTTTTCCTGTATCTCAATTTGCAAGTTACACTATCCGTGGGACTCCTGGTCCACGGAATGTGTCAGTATAAGTTGACGTTCCTTCAAAACCTGGCTTGCCACACTACTACAATATACATCATATTTTTCTGTTTCTTTAAATTTTATTAAATCATTTTATTGAGGGCTAGTACATCACTTTTCACAATACATAAATAAACATACTGTGCCAGTCACCTTCACATGTCTGCTGCTCTTATTGTTCTCCAATCATCCGCCTTTTCCCTTGAGCCACTAATATTGGCTTTTCCATCCCTTCCCCTCTTCCCCTGCTCTCTGCTTCCCACCAACCCTCAATACTTTATAAATTATTATTGTTCTGTCATATCTCACACTGCCCGACCTCTCCCCCAACCCAGTTCACTTGCCTGGGCAATCATGAGGTGCTGAAACAATCAGGTATCAGACATCAAAGAACAAAAATCAAAATCAATGGACCAATTGACTCCCAATTTTGCTGAAGAAAATTGGATACAGAGGCAAACAGAGTAGAAGAAATGATGCTGCTCAGCTACCAAATGATTGCATGTTTGGAGTCTCAAAGACTTGAAGATAATCAAGTCACCATTCAGTACAGAAACAGCAAGCCCACATGGGAGAAGCACACCAGCATGTGTGATCAAGAGGGGCCAAAGGGAGCAGGTATCGAGCATAAAGAACAAGAAACACATCATTACAAATGAGGGGGAGAGCAGGGTGGGGACCTAAGGTCCACTGGTGGGTAATTGGTCACCCCTTTACAGGGTAGTCACAGGGAGGAGACAGACCAGTCAATGGGCAGCCGGGCAGTGATGATGCACACAAGTTTCCTCTAGTTCCTGAAGCCTTCCTCCCCATCCCCCAACCATCATGGGCCCAACTCTATCTTACAAATCCAGATGGACTGGAGAAGGTACATTAGTATAGAAGCGAGCTAGAGATATGGGCAAACCAGGTTGGATGAGCCCCTTCAGGCCAGTGGTTAGATTGGGGCTGGTGGAAGGGTAGAGAGAGGGTGGGGTGGAGAGACGGAACCCACTGCAACGATATACACATAGGCTCCTATTTGAAGGCTGGGCACCAAAGGAATATACATCTCTTGAGCTGGGGACTGTCGGACTCTGTCATCTGGCTGATTGTTGGTGACCTGCCTCACTGCTTACTGCCTGTGCTCAGTTAGCCCAAATTTCTCTACAGAGGAAAACTTGGTGGCCCTCAAAACTCGAAGGACTGCTGGGATATTAGCTCTCTCACAGAAGTGAGTTGCACCAAGCCATCCATGTTGCTTTACAGATTAACTGTTTATTTCTTATGTTAGATATCCATATATGTGTGTGTGTGTGTATATATATATATATATATATATATATATATATATATATATATATAATGAGTGTTCTGGCTTTGTTTCTCTGGAGAACCCTGTTAGCACAACCTTGTTTTTCATAATTTTCTATTAACCTGTGGACACATGGAATTTTACTTGTAAGACTGGATCATGCTTTAAAATTCTATTTTAATGACTTTGTCTGCTAATCTTTGTTATGTGAAGGCCAAAGTGTGTGAATGATCATTAATTATTGCTGAGTGGGGACAGAATTCCAGGTTCTGCTGACAAAGGAGGGAGTGAGAGGCTTCTCATTAATGCTGGATCAGAATGGGATTTTTTGTTTTTCACTAGTAGTCATTATTATTGCTGCAATGTACCATTGCGGAGGTCCTGACTGATAGTGGCCATATGTACAGCAGAATGAAACATTGCTACTTCTTGTGCAATCCTTATCATTGTTCCCACACGTGAGCCCTTTGTTGGAGCCACAGTCTCAATCCATTCCCTGAGGGCCTTCCTCTCCTTAGCTGCACCTCTATGTCACTCTAGGTTTTGTCTAGGCTTTGATTAGTATCACCATGAGTAGGATATGAAATCTAAGGCTTCCAGTGACATTATTGGATCGTACTTTCATGACTGCTGGAGAGTGCAGAAAGTCCTGATTATCCACTAGACCTCCAATACCAGGAAGTCGGAGTAGGAGTATGGAGTAGGAGTTCCTTATTAAAACCAACAGCACCACCACCACCACCACCACAACAACAACAAAACAAAATCAGCTGCTGTCAAACGGATTCTGACTCATCACAACCGAACAGTGTGATGTGACAGGCATTTGGAGTTGGTTCCACCAGGTCACAGTGTTAATTAAGCTTGCCCTCTAGAGGTTTTGAAAAGATTGTTTAATAGTGTGCAATAAAAAAAAGACGATTTGTGACAGATGCGGGATTGGTTTTTCCACCATACCAATGCACCTGCTCATGCAGTCATCTCAGTGCACCGGTTTGGGGCAAGGAAACAGCATGCCTCTCTTGCTCCATGCACCTTTCTCACCTGACCTCGTTCCTTGTGATATCTTTTTGTTTCCATGAATGAAGAGAGGCATGAAAGGACTGCGATTTGATAACATGAACAAAGTGAAGAAGAAAATCAAGGGAAGTGCTATCGGCCATCTAAACAGGTGAGTTTGAAAAATGTTTCCAAGAATGGAATCACAGATTTGACAAATGTATGAAGTGTAATGGAGAGTACTTTGAGTTTGTTGTATAAAAATGAAGAAAAAATATATAGCTTTCAAGGGAAAAAAAAAGAGTTTTGGTTTATTTGTTTTTTAATATCCCCTCTTATATAATAGGCAATTACTACCATCTGGTTCTCTAGGCTTCAAGTTTCTTAACCAGTCTCTCTCATTCTCGTGTCTAGAAATTTAGTTTTACATAGCAGGAAAATAGAGCAAAGTGCACCTATTCTACCTACCTATTCTATTTCTACTTGTAGAAATCTACAAGTAGTTTTTTTAAAACATAATTAAATCTTATTGTGTATGTACAATATCTTATCAACCTTTTAAAAAACTCAATAGCATAAGAATTCTACTACATATATTTTCAAAACTAAATATATTTATTAATGATCTCAGGATAGTATATCAAGATTCCAGAGAATTTAAAATTAGGCAGCTATATGCTTCCTAATCAGTGACTTTGTTATAAATACTGTTAGAACCAAAGCATATAGTTTATGCCAGTGAAGAGGCATATAACCTTAGAATCAATTGTCTTATCTGGATAACCTCATGATTATGCATTAATCTCTTAACTCAAAACAAACCACCAAACCTGTCAAGATAATTGGGGCTCCCCTGGTGCCTCCAGTTTGCAGTGGATGTGCTCTGCAGCATTTCCAAGGCTAAAATATTTACCACAAAAGAAGGGAATCTCATCTTTCTCCTGAGAGATTTCAACTGCCACATTTTTGGTAGGCCCCCAGTGTTGAACACATTGTGCCTCCGATCTCTTGATTGTGACTAAAAACCCACAACTGGGGAAGTCGATGAAAAAACATATGCGGGGCTCTGCCCACCATGCAGCAGGTCAAACACTGATGTCATAGGACTGAAGAGTCAGAAAGGTAGAAGAAAGCAAAAGGGGATGACACACCCCCCAACTCCGAGCCTACCCTCGGCTCTGAGAGGGAGCCTGGAAGCAACCAGACAGAGAACATAAGGCACAGGTCGGGGACGGGGGACCCAAAGACTCCAAACACCAGGACACCAATCAGAGCTTTCTTTATTAGGGAAAAAGAAAAATTATTGTGACTTTTAAGCTTCTTTTCTCATAAAGGTTTATCTCTCATTCAAAAAAACAAATGAAAAGTAAAAGAGAAAACTCATGAAGTCTATGAGACAGCGCAGAACTGCTCCATTGGATCTCTGACTCTATATAAGAAGACAGCTTCAACTTTCTCTTGCGGAGTAGCTGGCAAATTCAAACGTCTGACCTTGTGGTTGAAGGTCTTAACACAACCCATTATCTTAACACAACAAAGTTCTTTTCTTTTTCCATAAGATCTGAAAACACGTTGTTTTCCAAAAGGTTGCGGGACATGAGAAACGACACAAGAGATCTTTAATCCTAGAATACAGATTACTTGATCTCAGAATACACTCTGACCCGTAAGCAAATAGTCCAGCATCACAAGTGAAATGCCAGAAGATAATTATAACATCAATTTTTAAAAATGACAAAGAATTAGCTTCCAACAGAGAGGAGAAGTTCCCTTTGCTTTCTATGTTCTATAATATAGAACATTGATTCCCAAATTTATTTGGCCTACTAGCTTCTTTGCAGAAAACAAATACATTATTCAGCGTCTGTCTGGCAATTAAAAACATTTGAACCATGTCCCTAATCCAGGATCAAATGTAGGCATCTGTTTTGCAGCCCCCTTTTGGATCATTCCAGCATCCATTAGCTGGCGCTTCCTCCTTGGAGAAACACTTCTGTAAAAATACCTGCTTGCTCGTCCCTCATATTACACTACCTGTATGATTTCACTGACTCTCTTCCACTTAAGAGACTCATGTGGCAAGCACGATTTCTAATTCTGGTACTTTAAGCTTTGATTTCTGTCTTATAAAAACAAGCATAACAAGGATCTATAACACACATTTTCTTGGAAACAGTGTGGCACTATATCTGGACTATCCATTCTACAGAACATCGTCATCCTCATTATACAAATTATATGACCTCAACTCATTATTTATCAGGAGAAAGATTTATACTTTCTCGCAAGTTTTAATAAGTTATAACTAACTTTCCTCATTTACAGTTAGAATGAACATCGTATGTTGAAGGGCTATTATATGGGCCCATGTTGAAATAAAAATTAAGAGAAACCTCTATCTGACATCTATTAAGTGGATAATTACAGGATTTTATGCAATTATATGAAATTAGCATTTAGAGTGCTGATTTCTACATATAAATGCATATTACTGTATTTTTACATTTAGATACACTATTTATAAATCAAAATAATCATCAAAGCTAACTGTAGCTAATAAGATAGTGTGAACTTAAAGTTTATGTAATAAATTAACATTGTTTCCTTAGGGTGGGTAAATAGGAACTCAATAAAAGTATGCTTTTATGTTGACAGAAAAAATAAATAAAAAAGGTTTTTGCAATTATTTGGAGTCACCAACCTCCATAGATTGTAAGTCATCATATCTCAAAATCCCCTACATAATTCAATAAAACAGAAAGAGTTGTCATTTCTCAAAAAACACTCAAAAGAGATTTAATGTTGACTTTCCATGTGTCCTTTGACATTACTAAATATATTTTAATGTGAGGAAACAAAGCAAAAATTTAAATCCAAAATGAGGGATTCCTTCTTTCTTCTAGATAAGCACTTAGAATAAAACATTTTATCATAGATAAAGAAGTATAGTGTTAAAATGGCATATGAAGAAATAAAATTGTAAATAAAAAGAAATACCTCTACACTTAGAATAAAAACTGGACTTTAGAGCCGGTCAGTATATAGGAAAAATCTCCTAATTTCCAATTAAAGTTATATTGCTTTTAAAATTACTCAGGGAACAAAATAAAGAAAAACAGAGTGATAGAAAACATATCAATTAAAGAGACTATCATTTGTATCAGCCTGGGATGAATAAAATATTTTTTAAAGTAACTTAAACATTAAAAGCCAAATGAAATGACAAGATATTCACCTTAACATATCTCATATAGTTGTGAAGTTGTTGTTGGGATTTTCTTTGTATTCTGCCTTGATTTTGTGTGGTTTTCTGCATTAACAAAAAAAAACCCAGATTGGAAAAACCTATAGAGAGAGCAACTAGCTATATTGATTGTTAGGAACATGAGAGGGGAGGCAATGGGGATCTAATGGCCCCAAGTACAAGACATGTCCTAGAATTGATTATGCTCATGACTGCATAACTCTTATGAATGTGAGTGACCTATTAAAATATATGATATGTAAGTTATATGTTGGTGAAATTATTAAAAAAAAAAAAAGCAAACCTAGATTTTAAAGTCTCCATGAAGTTTATCGAGTATACTTTAAGGATAAAAGCTTTTATTTTGTATACCACACAAATTGTCAAAAATTTGGAGAGGGAGCACATATATAAGTTATGCCAGAAAACTCTCACTACCATCAACTTTGCGCTGGCTCATAACAAGCCTGTTCTGATTTGCTAAGCTCATTGTGAGTTTGCAACTCTAGTAGAAAGGCCAATTGTTCTCCAAGGAGTTTCAAGTCCTTTGAACTGGCAGCCATTCAGATCATCTGTAGCTCAGCAGGTAAGCAGTATGCCTTCAAGGGGTCTCTATGTCACTTTAAGATAAGTAGGAAACAAAACTGTAAGCAAACACAGACCTTGGCTATGGAGCTGGTTTCAACTCACAAGGACTTTACCGGACCCAGCAGAACTAACTGCTCCTGAAGGTTTCTAAGATTTTCAATCTTTACAGGGACAGCCTTATCGTTTATCTCACAAATCGGCTGGGAATATTTAACTATGAGCCCTGGAGTTAGCAGCTCCACACTTTAGCTCCTTATTAGGGCTATGTAAGTGTACTGCAGATGCAGGGATATTTTTATGCATAGCATTGTGAAGAATGTGATTCCTGAACACTCACTCATGTGGTGCTCATGGGGAACCAATACATAAATCAAGAGATAATCCTGCAAACCAAACACGGAGAAGCTGCTGAAATGATTTTAAAATTAGTTAAAAATGTTAATCGGATTGTACTTTGTTCACCATGCCTATTCAATCTGCACATAACCTAAGAAACTGAAGAATATGAAGAACAATGCCATGTTAGTAAAGAGAAAGTCTCATTGACTATGCATGCAGTCGGCATAACTTTGGTATGAAAAGTAAAGGGATCATAAAATAGTTATTGATGAACACTACTGTCATCAGTATAGATTATAACAACATACACACAAACCCAATAATCTTCATAGCTAGATCAATAAGCAACAACATGGTCAACTGAGAAAAAAACTGAGGTTGCCCAGGATTTCATTTCACTAGCAACCACAATCAATGCCCATGAAAATAGCAGTTGGTAGACAAAACAACATGTTACATTAGATAAATCTGTGGTAAAAAGACATTTTGAAAGAGTTAAAAAAAAAAAGCAAATATATAACTTTGGAGAATTAGATGAGCCTAACTCAAGTTATGGTATTTCAATCACCTCATAAAAATGTGAAGCTATAGAGTAAAACTGGATAAAAATATATGACATGCCTTTGAATTAAATATTAAACAACTCTCGATTGCCAGAACAAGCAAATCTGTCTTGAAAGAAATGCAGGAAGAAGGTTCCTTAGCATCATGGATGGCAAGACTTATATCCTTTTTGACTTATATCAAGTGTGACCAATCCCTGGAGAGGGACATCTTGCTTGGTAAAGGAGGGGATCAGTGGAAAGAGGAGGACGATGCTAGAGACAGAGTGACATAATGACTGCAATAATGCGCTCAAGAGTAAAACAGAAAAGGGGGAGTACTCCAATGCAGAAGGAAAGACTTTTAACAAGACACTCAGTCATCTAGAGAGGTAGACTGAGAAGACGCCAGGTTCTGAAGCACGCAGTGCCACCATCAGAGACAGTAGCTTTCATCTGTTTAGAATACAAGCCCATAAGCTATAGTTCACCACAGATGATTTACCTTTGTGACTCACACATCAAATTTGCATTCTTTACAACTTATTCTGAAAATATTATAGAAAATTGTGAATTGTGTCTAGATGACTCATTTTTTGCCCCAAGCTTATTTCTAATTAATTATATTTCTTTTGGTGCTCCATATTTATTGAAATTGTACCTGGAACATCTTTATTACACTTGTTAACTTTCTTGAAAATTGAGTGACATTAATACTTAAAGGAAATGAAGGCAGAACAATTTTTAAATATTTTAGAAGGGCTCTTATTATCTGTCTTTCTAACAGCACTCATCACAATTTCAGTGAGAACCTGACATTCTTTCATACTGCTCAATAAACCAAAATATGCAGTGCTGTTATTCAAAGAATTTTTAACTACCACCTGCACTAACTATCATTCAAGATTCCCATTCTATTTTCACTATGAATTGTTACCCTGTTCTTTTAGGAATTATCTAATTTCAGATTCCGGGGTTGCTTCTTGCACTCATTCTACATATCAATCTCCTATGAGTAGCACATCTCTAGCCTAGTCCAGTTAAACTTTTTTACTTAGAGCACAGTCAAGAGAGCTTTCAAAATTGTTCAGGAATCCTGCCTCATTTCCTTAGCTTACAATTTCCCTACTCTTCCAGATTAATGTTCTTTCTGCTTTCTTCTAACCTGGAAATTTCAGTACCCTTCCTCAACATTTCGCATGCAGCGCATTGCCTGACATTTAATTTGAACAAAACATACAGAGAATGGCATCTACCCCCAATAATATCCATAACTGTATTTAGAGATCTATATATTCCATATTTTATAGGAATGAACTGCCCCAAGTACTTTGCTAAACTCAGCATTAAATTAACACACCAAAATCCATATTCTCATTCCTTCCTATGGGTTCAGTACCCATAATAATCCCTATTCTCTTGTAGAATCAGATTTCTTTGTTAACCAAATCACATGTTTTCCCTTCTCTTTGGGTGAAATTCTATCAACTGCAGTACTTCTTATCTCAGAGTAACTCCTGATTTTTTTCATTATAATAGCATTTACTAGGGAAGGGAGCAGCTCAAAATTCAAGATAAAACATGCTAAAGACAGGTCTTTAATCCATAGCATGACTAACAAGGAGTCCTCTCTCTAATTCTCAGTATCTTGGTCTCTGACCTTCTCACCCAGTATTATAAAGCTCTTTTATTAGCACTACTGATAAACTCTCAAAGGGCACACCACTCCACCAGAAGCACTCAGCTCTAGTTCTGAGAGTCAGCAAAGGAGTTCCTGCAATGAAGTGCCTGCAGGCACCCTCGTCTATAAGCTAGCCTCCTACCTAACGGCACTGAGCTTTACTCACTTCATAAGCCAGAAAACACACATATTTGTCTCATTCTTACTGCTGGATCTTCGGCTGCTTCCCTGATGCTATAGTTCTGTCTCCTAGATCAAGGAGGTTCAGAGTATATGGACCTGGTGTCCAAATGACACAATACATTGCTGAATCATGTCTCTAGATGGTTATGGGACCCTGCCAATTCTTACTTCTAACATAGCTCATTGAATACTTAGTAGAACACTACAAATGAACAATTTCGTCATTACATTTCAATTGGGGGGGGGGCATCACTGCCCTCTGGCGGTCGTGCGAGCTACCCAGCACTGCTCCTCAGAGCAGCTTGAACCGCCAAGCCTGCGGGCCGCAGTCCCGCACTCAACCACTTAGGCCACTGGGCCTCAGCCTATATTTCAATTGTTTTATAATCACAATTAACCCTATTAAAAATCACTCATAATGAAATCTTACACTTCTATCAACATCTTCCGCACCTTCTCTTACCCAAATCCAGAAGGAAAAGAAGAAATAAACTCAATCCGCGTGGTACTACACAGTCATTTTATGGGAGTTATAAAGACTATTAGTAGGAGAGCCATATTTAGTAATTTATTGTACCACAATCTTCCCTTTGATTATTTTGAGTTTGTATAATTCAATATTACTTCTTTAACTTTTTTGGTAGAATTCACCAGTGAAACTTAGCCTTTCTTAATGGGAATGATTTCGCGATAAATTCTATTTGTACATACATAAAATGTATATATGTGATATAATTTCTAATGATGTCACTTTTCTCATTTATAATGTAATTAATGTGCTGATTAGAAGTTTCTTAATTGGTCTGATTAGAAGTTTATAAAACTTTATTCATCTTCAGATGAATCAAAGAACAAAAACTGCTATCATTTTCAGATCACCTTCCTGATATGAAGGCTGAAGACAAATAGGTGCATAAGCAAAGGTGGTGAAGAAAGCTGATGGTGGCCAGCTATCAAAAGATAAAGCATCTGGGGTCTTAAAGGTAAACTTTTTGTTTGTTTATTTGTTGTTTTGGGCATCACTGCCCTCTGGTGGGAGTGGGAGACCCAGCCTTGCTCCTGGAGAGCTGCTACTGGATTTGAACTACAGTGGGTCGCATTCCTGCACTCAATCACTATGCCACCAGGGCTCAACCCTGAAGGTAAACTTTTATTGAAGGCTCTTACATCTCTTATCACAATCCACACATTCCTCCAGTGTGTCATGTACATTTGTATCTATGTTGCCACCATCCTTTTCAACACATTTTTTCTCTACTTGAGTCCTTGATATCAGCTAATTATTCCTCCTCCCTGTGAACCCTTGATAAGTTATGGATTAATATTTTCCTATCTTACATCTTCATCTGCCACCATTCACCCAGTTTTGTTGTTCATCCCCCTGGGAGGGGGTTATGTGTTGATCCTTGTAATCAATTTCCACTTTCTACTCACACCTTCCCCAAATGTCCGAGTATCTTTATTCTCATTGTTGACCCTGAGGAGTTTATCTGTGTTCCAGGCTCTTTTCTGTAGCAGTACACATGTTCTAGTCTAATTCGATTTATAAGGTAGAATTGTGGTCATGATAGTTGGTGGTAGGAACATTAAAGAAAAAGAAGAACTATACTGCGCCCTGACTTTTCTCTTCCTTGTGACCCTTCTGTAAGCGGATGTCCAATTATCTACAAATTGGTATTGGGTCTCCACTCTATGCTCCCCTGCCCACATTGGTATAATGTTGTTTGGGTCTTAGATGCCTGATACCTGATCACCAACTCAACAACTCATGATCATATAGGCTGGTGTGCTTGTTCCATGTGAGTTTTGTTGCTTCTCAGAGAGATGGCTGCTTGTTTATCTTTAAGTTGTAAGACCCCAAATGCTATGTTTTTGATAGCTGTGTACAATCAGCTTTCTTTACCACATTTGTTTATGCACCCACTTTGTCTTCAAAGAGCGTGTCAGGAAGGTGAGCAACACAAAATGCAGAATTATTAAAACAAAGTGTTCTTGTGTTGAGGGAGTACTTGAGTTGAAACCCAATGACCATCTGGTACCTTGATTCTTTAAATATAAATATAAGTATGTAGATCTATATCCCTGTTATATATAAATATATTTACACATGCACATGCCTGTATTTAGACCTCTATAAAAGTCCTTTGGCTTCTAGTTCTTTCTTCTAATTCCTTTTACTTTCCTCTTGCCCCACCATCATGTTCAGCCTTCATTAGGGTTTAGTAACTCCTTGTTGGTACATTGTACTTCATTAAGCCCCAGTATTCATTGATTTTTGTTCATTTGTTGTTTCCTTGTTCCCCACCCCATCATCCATTCCTTTCTCCCACCTCCTTTTCCCCCATGTCTCCCTGTAGCCATCGTTCCGTTGCTTTCATCTTCATTTTTCTTTTATTTTGTCTGTCTTATCTAGGTAGACAGGCAGAGACATTAATAAGCACAAAAAAAACCAACAACAGGTAAAGCCAAACAAAACAACAAAATAAGGCAAAAACAACAAACCAACAAAACCAAAACAAAATAACAACAAGAAAAAGAAAGATAAAGACAAAAAAGATAAAGTCTATAAATAGTCCCAGGTCTGTTTGTTGATCTTTAGGTATGCTTTCCAGTCCAGTTTGATGGGGTGACATGCTCTGTCCCCAGTCTATTTTTGGTATTTCCTAGGTATTTCATTGATTTGCTCCCCTTGCTGCTCTGCTGCTCTTAATGTTTCGTCCCTGTGTGATGGGGTCAGATCGGGCATGATTCCCACACTACATCTCCGGCGTTGCCCTTTTAGTGCTATGGTTCAGTGAGGGATGCAGTGTCTCGTGGTTGGGCAGGCCTTATAGTTCTCTCTGTGCACTGTCTGCTCTGAGCAGGAATATCATCCTGGGAGCTTTGCTTTTTAACCCTCTAATTCTTGGAGCCCACATTACCAGTTATTCAATTAAGATGCTACAGTTTCTCACTGGACCAATGCAGGACAATGATCAATGAATTCTCCTGCATTTTTCACATTTGCTCCGTCCTTTTTTATGTACCAGAAATACCCCATCCTGATTGCAACAAGCGATTTCCTAAAGTTTCAAAATATGTCAATAATGACTCCTGTCACTAATATTAATTGTAAAACACAGAAACATTTAGATTCTCACTACAGATATAAAGAGGCATCTTTGAAAAATGTTTATAAACATTATTTCTAATACAGAAATGGTCTTATTTTAACAGCAAACCTTCCTTTACAGTCTGCATGTTGTTCTTAACCTATTCTCTGTGATTTTAAGTGTGTTGCACTGTGCTACAGCAAGAAAAACAAATTAATCTATTAATATTAATCTATTAACTTAATATTAATCTATTAACTTGCATAAACTTTGACATTTTAGATGGGTCCACACTCATAAACTCCCACACATGCATTTATATTTATATAAATGTATAAAATGATAGAGGACACATGGAAAAATGTGTGCATATTTACATGAACTAGTTCATAACTAAGACAACCCTGTGATTTAAAACATACACGATTCAAGAATCATATTTCTGCTTTCTGCAATATGCAAATTCATCCTCTATAAAAAGTAGATAAAAGCAACAAGTGTCCCTCTGGTTTATGCTCAGCTTCTCTGAATTGCCTAGTTTTATACTCAAAGAGTCTCAAAGGTTCTCATTTCTCAAGGAAAATTTTTAGCTGTGGTAGACTTTTTTTCCTGCATGCTAAAATAATCAGCACAGAAGGGAAAAGCAGCCCAGCTATAGGGAAGACAAAAGGCTGGACCCAGTGGCAAAAGTCCAACGACACTGTTCCTCACCTGGACCTACATGTTGCCTTTCCTCAGAAACATCCTTGAGCCTCTTTATGCTACAACAAGGATGTAAGAATGTTTTTTTTTTTTTTTAAAAAGGAGAAACAAAAGAAGGGGAGGGGGGATTTTATAAAAAGAGAGAAAAAATTACCAGAAGGTAGATTTACCGATTCACCCCTTCCTTAACGGGAGATGGTGTCCATCCTTTTATACATTCAGATATTACTGCCATCCAAGCACATAGATAATTAATTTCTGAGCATTGGGATCTGAATGAGATTATTATGTTTGTATGACTGTATTAGTGGTTTCAACCATGATTATTTTTGTCAATTATACCCTATACATTAAGACAAGATAAAAACAAAAGAAAGCAATTCCACGACATCTTTTCTAAAATGAACAAGTGGCAATGAAGACTAGAATTCCTATTGTTGGACTGCACCGTGCCAGGTGCTGCATAGCTGGGCACAGCGCACAGTGACTGCAGGTCCCTCAGAGAAGGTGCACTGCTGGTCCTGGGCTAGCTTACAGTCCTGTTGTATGGGGGCTCAGTGTTACAGCCACTATGGCAATCTATGCTGACTAACTTCTGTAGAATACCCCTAAATTTAAATCATAAATTTTCAAATATAAATATAAAAGTATTGAGCAAAAGGAAGAAGCAACGAGATAATTGGGAGAAGCACAAAGGCAGCCAGACATACTGACATTAGTGGATAAATGAGGGGCGGTTGTCCTGAGTTTTATTTTGAGATGAACCCTGAAGTGAGTTTGTGCTGTTATTTTCTGTGTGGGGAGTTAACAGTAAAGATCCATCATTTCCCTAAATTGCACAGTGTTACTGAATTGTACTACATGTTGATGAAATTGTGAGTAAAAAATTTAAAAAAGAGAGATTGAATACTAAAGGAAAAGAACACAACTTAAAGACAATGGCAAGCAGCACTCTGTAAAACAACAGACCATACATAGGTGTCAAGTAGTGAAACAGGAATGCCACAGCAAATTCATCCAGCATCAAATTACATTCCCGCCTCATATGACTCAGACTCTACCTGTATTTCTTAAGGTATTATTGAACATTTTTGTTTACTTTCAGGGACGTTTCAAAAAGGATATTGTTTACAAACATGTAAAAGTACCTTAATAAAAATGTATGCGATCTGAAACCTACACACATTAGGTCCACTCTCACATATATCCTCATATAATATAGTATCACTCAAAATAAGATCAAAGGAAAAATGAGAAAACCACCAGTATTTTAAAACTGAAACAACAAATAGAATCACAAGCTGTAAGTACATTTGTTGATAACCAAATAAGAGATACGCAGAGGAAGTCAGCAGGAAAAAAGAAGTGGAAGGTGGGAAAGTGAAAGGGATGTGAGGAAAGAGTTACTGAAGCATAAGGAAAAGAGGGTTGTAGCAGGGAAATGCCCCGACTCAGGGAACAGCCAGAACAAACGCTCCAGAGGGGCTGAAGAACAGAGTGGGGAGAGAGAGTATCAACACACAAAATCAGAGCCAGAGCCTTCAAAACCTCATAAAACCATGCTATCCTTTCTTGTTTAAAACTCCTTCTCAGTGCTTCAAGGTCAGATATTTCAGAAATGCAGTATTACTGTGCAGTATTCACTTGGAGATTCATAATGGATATTATTTGCTAATTAAAGATTCTAAAATTCCAACCATTAAAAATTGTGTTGAACTTGATTTTTCATTCAGGGTTGCCCAAATTTATTTAAACACTGAACAACCTTCACACGGTATATGTACTGACATCCAGCTGAACGCTCAGTCCCTCCTTCGTGGATCATTTCCCAAACTAGTTATATGAAACAAAGGGCTGTGATAATTCTGGATGCCATTGTAACTTCATGAATTAACTGTAAATCCATTTTCTATAACTGGAAATAAAAGGACCTAAAATATTCAAAAGTGTTAATTCATGAAAATAATGGGTATTATTTCTACCCAGTTCAATAAACATTTAACTGTCTATGTTCCGGTAGCTTTTGAGGCACTATGCTAAACAATAGCCTTACATTCTCATTTGTTCACATAATCATCATTTATATGTTCAACAAGGTTGTCAATGAGTCAAGCAATGCTCTAGTGCTGAAAGATGCATGACACGCAGTAAAACATGATTTCCATTCCATTGAAGCTCTCCCATTTTATAGTAACAACAACAGGGCACAGGGAATTTAAGTGAATTGTCCACCATAAATTAATGGTAGAGAGGCACCATTTCTTCAGAGGACTTTTCTATGACAACTCTATCTCAAGTTTAGACACAGATGGCCCAATTCCCCATACCTTCTATTATCCATACAGCGTCCTCTGTTCCTATTAGCCTACATATGTATACTATAACCCACATTGGGCTTGTAATTTCCTGGAATAAAAGCCATGCTTTTCTCCTCTACCAGGTGATTAGGTTGAACTGAGTCTCCAGAGTATAGGGCATATTTAATAGCTGAACACATAAGTGACATAGCCACAGAAGAGAAAATTGAGGAAATTAGTATAGATTGAAGAAGTACCCTATACAACCCATGTGCACATTTGAAGAAAATAACTATGGATGGATATGGGAAATGATAGCACAATACAAACTCTAACTTACAGTAAATAAAATGTCACATAAATAGCGATGTGTTTCTATAGTACTGCTAATTTTTTTTTACATAATTGAGTTCACCATACAGATTTCAATGTAATTATTCCTATTTTAAATGGATAAAACTCAATGACAATGGAATAGGCTTTCTTATTATATATTATATCACTCTAATAAATTACCTATTCTTTGAAATATTAAAGAAAAATTTTATTTCTATTATTTTTAGCCTTTGTTAAATTATTTAATTTCTCTTTAAATTATTTATTTTCTCTTAAGCCATAGATAACTGAATTATTTATTCTTAGTTTCTTATGTCTGGGCTGTTTTTATAGTGAAAAAAGGGATCCAAATAATTACATGAAATTTCTGAAAAGTATTTGTTGAGTGATCAATTGATGTTTTTTATACTGATGACTACATAAACTAGTCCTGGACTGGAAGGTGATGAACGTCAATGAACACTTTATTATCATCATCTGAAATTAAGTACTTGCCATTAAACAAAAAGTAGTTCCCATTAAAAAATGGGTTTTCATGTTTTGGGATCTCATTGCTGTGATAGGGGCATATTGATATATAAAGCAGTATTATTTTTTAAAAAGCAGCATTATTACATAAGTCAGCAAATTGTTATAAATTTACCCATCTAGGGTATTATAAAACCACAATAGCAAAAATAATTAAAACAGCCACTACATTTGTGTCATCTGACATGTCATTCAACAAAATCAACATGTAGCTACTAACCATAAAAAACAAAGCAAAAAAAAGCAAAAATTAAATAAATTTTAAAAAACAAACAATAAAACAAAGCAAGAGCAAATAGAGTTTATTTTGCTTTGATTAACATAATTTAAATTTGAAAATTAAAGCAAACTTTTATTACTGCAAATGAGGTTCAACTATAAATTTTATGAAATTTAAAAAATTATCTAGCATTTAGTAGATAAATTTAACATTTGAGAATATGAAACAAAATATATATCAATTGGTCAATGTGATACTGATTTGCTGTGTAAATCTTCACCCAATTCTCAATAGAAGGCAAAAAAAATAACATTTGAATTCAGATGTGCTATATTACAAATATAAGTATATACAACAGATATCAAGGATTGAAATAGTGTGAAAACAAAGGTAACATATAAAGTTTTTACTCTGACTATATGAAGTGCACCACATCCCCTATTTTATTATACTATGGTGATTTGCATCAACTCTACAATTCAGAAGCAATCCTTCAGAAAAACCTGATCGATATAGCCTCCCTATTCTTTTTCCTCAGCTTAAGCATCTTGATGCTTCAGATACTTGCTGCACCACCTTAGTTTAAGGTTTTTCTAAATGTTAACAAAGCTAAAGAGACAAATAGGCTAGGGTTTCTGTTCTAAAGTGTCCTGACTGAGAATTCATATTATTATGCATAGATTGCATAGATCTCAGTGTCATGACTCTTGCCATATGAAAATGTCTGGCAAATATTTGGATGTTTTGGTCACTCAGCTGCAGTGTTAATAGGAAGTACAAACAGTGAAAAGTCTAGTCTACTTCATGCCTATCTGATTAAGGGGAGCCAATAGAGTGTAGGTTCTTTTGGTATCCCTCACTTACTCAAGATGTCTGGTGGAGGAAGGCATAGAAGAGTTCTCTTACTCCATCAGAACAATCTAGAAGTCAGGAAGGGCAGGTATTATCATACAACTATCCCACTACTTGTCTATCATAATGTGATGGCTTATGTTTTGCTATGATTCTGGAAGCTATGTCACCAGTATTTCAAATACCAAAATGAACACGTTTCAGCAGTTTCCAGACTAAGAACAGACTACAAAGAAGTAATAGACTACCCATACCTGAAAAATCAACTACTGAAACTCTATGGGCAGCAACAGAACATTATCAGATACTGAAAGGATAGCACCAGAATGTTGTTAGATACTGAAAAGCTCATGAGATGCGGAGGAACATTACCCAATGATATCGGTGGATGAGCTCTTCGAGTTGGGAAGCCCTCAAATAGGATTGAAGAAGGACCACCTTCTCAAAGAAGAGCTGGCCATAATGCTATGGAGTACATTTTGAGTGATGACACGACTTACCATGAGAAGAAACAGCTGAAACACTAATTTGAAGATGAAATGTACTAAGTATGAATTTAGGAAAATTAGATATCATAAAAACTGAAATGGATATATACAGATTGATATCCTATATCAAGGGTTCTCAAACTGTGGCAAGCTCTTTGGAAGTCCAACTACCCTTTCAAAGGGGTCACCCAATTCATAATAGTAGCAAAATTACAGTTATGAAATAGTAAAGAAAATAATTTTAAGGCTGGGAGGGTCAATACAATGTGAGGAACTGTATTAATGAGTCACAATATTAGGAAGGTTGAGAACCACTGATCCAGATAATAGTAAGCTAAAATTGGCTGATATTGTCCAATTAGTGGGTATTATGCTGTAAATTAAAAATTCAAAAGGAATGGAGTTGCATTCATCATCACAAAGAACATTTCCAGATCTATACGGAATTAAAATGCTATCTATGTTAGCATAGTATCATACATGTAGAAGAGAATACAATTAATATAACTATTATTCAAATTTATGCACAGTCACTAAAGTTCATGAAGGATGCATTGAATAGTTCTATCAGATTTCTTATCCAAAATAGATCAAACAAGCAAGTAAAATGTATTGGTAACTTTTGGTGACTGGACAATGTGAAAGTTAGATACCAAAAGGTAGGAATAGCAGTAGAAAATACAGCCATGGTGACAGAAACATAGCTGGAGATTGTAAGGTGGAATTTTAAGAAACCAATTACTTCATCATCAAGACCTTTTTAAAACAAGATGGATTTCAGCAGATGATGGAATATACAGGAATCAAACTGACTGCATTTGTGGGAAGGTAAGATGAACAAGCTCAGTATCAGGAGTAAATTTGAGGCCAGGGGCTGATTGGAAAAGAGTAACAGTTGCTCATATGTAAGTTCGAGTTGAAGAAAACTAAAATAAATCTAAGAGAGCCAAAATACAACCTTTATCTCCCAACTGAATTTCAAGAACATTGCTGCATCAGATTTGATGCATTGAACACTAATTTCAGAAGACCTGCCAAACTGTGGGATGACATCAAGAATATTGTGCATGAAGGAGAGAAAATTCATTCAAAAGATGGAAAAGCAAGAAAAAATCAAAGTGTATATCTGCAGAAATTCTGAAATTCAACTTCCTTCATAGAGTAGCTAAAGGAAATGAAAGAAATGAATAAGTAGAGATCTAAAAATTAAAGCTCTAACAGTAGCTCAAGAAGAACAAAGTGAAATGCTCAAAGGCCCTGTTAGCAAACTAAATGAATGAATTAGTTCAGCATATCTTAAACCAAACAAAATGAAGAAAAAAATCAATATTCAATTGCTGAAAGGTTCTGTAGAAAAAATATTAAATGTGGCAAAAAGAAACAACAAAAAATAGATGAGAAAAAATACAGTGACTACACCAAAAATAACTAGACAACATTCAATTGTTTCAAAAGGTAGCATATAATCAGGAACCAACAGTAATGAAGGAAGTACTCCAAGCTTCACTCAAGACAATATCTAAAAGCAAGACGTGTAGAATTCACAGAATTCACAGAATTCCAATTCACAGAATTCACAGAATACCAATTGAAATGTTTCAACAATGTGATGAAGCATTGAAGCACACATTCATCTATGGCAAGAAATTTGAAACTATTGGCCAATTATCCTACAGAGATTCGTTTGTGTAGCTATTCTAAAGAAGGTGATTTAAAATAATGCTCAAAATATGAAACATTAACATGATTATCACAAGCAAGTACAGTTTTGCTGAGGATTATCCAACGTAAGTTATAGCAGTGCATTGACAAGGGGATGCTTGAGGTTCAGACTGAATGTAAAACAGGATCTGGAACAAGGGTTCTTATTTCTGATATCAGATGGATGGGGGCTGAAAAGAGAGAATATCAGAAAGATTTTACATGGACTTTATACACTATGTAAAGGTATACCACTACATAGTTCATAACAATCTACAAGTAGCATTTACCAGAATGACAACTCTAGAACCCTTTATGATGTTTACAGAAAACCTGTAGCTGAATCGCGACTGTCATTCAAACAGAATAAAGAAATAATAGTTTGAAATAAAATAATAATAAAATAAATAAATAAATAAAATAATAAAATAAAATAATATAATAATAAAATAATAGTAGTTTAAAACAAGGATAGGTGTGCTTCAAAGGAGCATCCATTCATTGTATTTGTTTGATCTGAAAGCTGAACAAACACACGGAGGACCTGGCTATATCAAGTAGGCAGGGGTGTCAGGATTGGAGGAAGGCTTATTAGCAGATGATACAATATGCCTTGCTGAAAGTTGGAACTTAAAGCACTTGATTATGAAGGTCAGTTATTACAACCTGCACTGTGGAAGACAAGTAAATGTGAATAAAACCAAATTCCCTACAACTGGACCAATAGGCAGCATCATGATAAACTTTAATAAAAAATGAAGTTGTCAGGGATTTCATCTTATTTGTATTTGCAATCAATGCGTCAGGAAGCAACAGCCAGGGAATCAAAGGAAACATTTCTTTGGGTAAATCTGCTTCACAAGACCTTCTTAAATGTTGAAGAGCAAAGATGTCATTATATAGACTAAAATGTGCTTGATTCAACCTATGGCATTTTCAGTAATTTCATATGAATATGAAAGTTAAACATTGGAATACAGACAATCAGAGAACAGTCAACAAAATTGTGCTGCGGGTTGAGACTATTGAATGTACCATGGACTGCCAAACAACACACAAATCTACCCTTGGGGAAATGAGGCTAGAATGCTCATGAAATAGCAGGGTTGGGATGACTACCTCTGATGTACTTTAGACATGTTCTTAGTAGAGACTAGTCTCTCAAAAAAGACATCATGCTTGATAAAGAAAAAAGTCAGAAAAGGAGGAAGACCATCAGTGAGAGTGATTGTGGCAGTCATGTGCTTGTGTTGATTATATAGTTGAGGTGTAGGGGTGGAGTCTGGCCTGTTAATCAGGAGAAAGCCATTGAGTAGCTGATGAGGTCTCTGTGTGGGCATGGCTTTCACCTGAGACTCCAGGGAAATCTCGTGGTATTTCCCTCGTGAAGATGAGAAGCTATCTTCCCCAGTTGTTGGGAGTCTGTTTGAGAGATGATTAACCACAGGCAACACAAGATGTAGCCTCCGAGAAGCTGGAGGAGCCAGCGGAGAGACCTCTCGGCTTTACCCTGATGAAGATAAACCTCTGTAGCTGGAGTGGCATGCTGTTGATGGACCTGAGTCCTGGAAGCGAGGAGCCATGTGGACACCCCTGCCAGCGCCAGAATTCTGCACCCACTGACCTGTGACTTCCTGAGTCAGAAGCAGACTTTATAGACTGACTTTGGGCATATGGGTTATTATTGGACTTATGACTTTGCACCCGACTGGACTGTGACGCCTTCTCAGTGTCACATTTCTTTTGAATATAAACCCTTTTCTTATACCTATATGCATGTCTCTGAAATTTGTTCCTCTAGTCTACCCGGACTAACAGTGATTCACATAAAAGTCACAATGATGGGCTCAAACATAACAATTGTGAGGCTTGTGGAGGACTTAGCAGTATTACAATTTGTTGTACGTAGGGTTGTCAGGAATCACAACCAACTTGACAGCACCTAAGAGCAAAAAGCATGTTAAAGTACTAATACAGAGTTAAATACAAGCCATTAAAATTTAGCTTATGTGTGCCACTTTATATTTTCTTACTAGAAATATTTTAGATTGAATCAATACCTGGGGATTTTCTCCGTCCTTTTATATTAGTTCTGTGTATCAAAGCAGGATCATTTAGATTCAATATGCCACCTTTATTTCATGTATGCTAGATTTAAAATTCCCATACATCCTCTAGGTTGCCATGGCCCCACAAACGAGAAGGCAGAACACACAACTTTCTGGTGTAGTACATGCACAGCATGACTGTGGTACTAAATTCTTCCTCCATTATTCCCAGTGCCTGAAGCTGTTAGCTCTGCCCATTCACTGGGCTAATGTGTGTCTTATACCGTCACTAATCAATCTGAATCTTCTTCTTAAAGAGGGAATTTTAATTTCCTTACCAGTAAGAGACAGAACAGTAAGAGACAGAACTATCTGTGGTAGGTCTTCAGATGTACCTACACATACATAGAGGTGCCCATGGTAGAAGTCAGGGAAAACTAATGGTTGATAATGACCAAACTAGAATACTAAATTGATAATCATTAATAATTATTTCACAAATAGAAGAAAATGCTATACTGGACTGAACCCCAGATATACAAGTAGAAAGATTTATTCTCACGTCTTATAACCATTCTCCAAACATCTATGACTGTATAAGCAGGAAAAGAAGAGACTGAAAGTTTTAAGTAGGTTCTGCTTACTTGAGTTAATCTAGATAATATTATAGAAAATAGCTTAGCCATTACTTTCAGTAATTTGTCCCTGAACTCCATTATTGAAAAAAGGCTGAACAATTTGACTTGCAGTAAATGTCACAGAAATTCTGAGAATAACAATGTTTTCTCCTCCAAGCGGAGCACCATGAAACAGTCTCTGAAGAACCATAGCAAGTATTACCTGATTCAAACTGCACAGTAAGCAGCATAGTTATTCTAATAAATGATAAATGTATGTCTTTGGCCAGTGTGCAATGTAAAATAATAATGCAAAATATAAGGAAGCTTTCTTAATTCTATGCCAGACAGAAGCAAGGTAGTCCATATATCTTCCACTGTCATTCCTCATTAAAACCTGGATTAAAAAATAACTTTTAACTGAATCCTTAAGATGCCATTTATAATTTTAACAAGTTTTAGAAAAATTCTTTGAATTACATTTTACTTTTCTGTGGTAACTTAAAAAGAGATTTTTGAACACAACTTAAGAATTGTTTTAATGACTCGGTTCATTATGATCAATTACTCCACTACACTGTAGTCTAATGATGCCCAGAGGGACAATTACAGTGTGTGGAACTGTTTGCTGCTGTACCTGCGTGGCCTTACATCGCTGTGCCTTCAGTTCTGGCTTCGGTCCTTAATAGGTTTCCTTTCTCTAACAGTGCTCTCAGCCGTTACTGCTCAATATTGTTAGATGTCAATCACTCTGGACTTTTGTACAAATGTTCCTAATTCTGTGCTTCTGCCAAGAAAACAGCTTAGCATGCCTTTAAAACTGTGAGGGGTTGGAAAGAACCAAAGTCCACAGCCATCAAGGCATTTATGTTTGGGCTCATGAGAAACATTATTATTTGCTTTCATTTATCTAAATATTTCTGGAAACTAAGCTACCTGATAAGACGACTCCAATGACAGGTAAGATGAAAATGTTTTTATGATGGTGACAATGCCTATTATCAAGCAGATAAATCTCAAAATGAGATTAGATTATGAAAACATTACCAATTTCTTTACAAGTAACATTAACATTGCATTAACAAGCTCTTTACAATCCTGCAATCCTTACAATCCTATGAGGTTGTGCAAATTTATACAACCCCATTTCACAGAGCGGAAAATAAGAGTAGTTCATCAGTCTGTGGTGCATGTTAATAAGGAGTGAAGATAAGCGAATACCTGAGCCCGGAATATTCATTATATGTTCTCAACACTCTGTGGATATATATTTACATTTCTAGGAAAGAGCTGATAACCTACATGCCAAGTGATTTAAGAAACCATGTCTATAGATTTTAACTATTTCTGTTTCATTTATGATAAACATATTTCATCATTTAACAACATGAAAATGACCCAATGAACATGCATGCAGAAGTGTGATGATAGCATGGAATTTCACACGCCAACAAATATTTCACTCAATTATGCATGGTATTTTCAGTTGTGGATTCACACCATGGCATCTATGAAAAACAATGATCTGGAAAAAAGATTTGGTGATGATATTATATTTACCTTACATAACTATAAATTATTATCAGATTTGGTTTAGTCAGGCTGTCCGATAACCCAGATATAGTTCTTGTATTTCAAAAAAGAGTACAAGGATCCTAGGAAAATACTTGTGCCACTAAGTTGATTCTGCGGTTTGCAAATCTTACTTGGACCAGAAAGCCTCATCTTTCTCTCTCAGAGGAGCTGGTGGGTTTGAACTGTGGACCCAATGTGTTATGTAGTCTGATGTTGCTTATTGTTCCAATATGTTTTGCTTTCTCTTAAAGAGAAACCCACTATGAAGACTTCAGTCTTTCATTATCAACAGAATGTTTCAGGTCCTCTTCTCTTTCAAGGTTTCTCATCTACATATCACAAGTTGATAATGAAGTTTTCTTCAACTTTCATGCCAAATTCTTCTTCATATAATCTAGTTTCTCAAATTATGTTTTAGCACACAAAAAAGCTACAAATCAGATAAGCAAGTTTTCTGATTTCAAATGATTCAGTATTCTATTATTCTATTTAAGCAGCTGTTTTTTTCACTTTTTTCACAGGTTGCACATAGTTAAAATCTGAAAGAAGCTTGACTTAATCAAGCATTAGTCAGACCTTCCTATTCTTCTCCTGTGTATATGCACAGCAGATGTCTCATGTATATGTATATGGGTCATTTTAATGAAAGTATAGTGTGTGTGTGTGTTATAGCTGTGCCTATGGCTATCTTTTAGGATCCCATTTCCTTGGGTTGTTTACCCTGTATACTGATCTCAGATCCATGACAAACTTTCAAATGCATCTCCAAAGGGAAATCATCTCATGAAGCCTTTCCTAGTTTTCCAAACTGATTGCAATTTCTCTCTTTTCCTCTCTCACTTACAACATATACTCCCATTTAGTAAAATGTGTATTTAGAAATTAGAACTCCTTCAACATGATTAAGGGATGATAAACTTCAAATGATTTTCTAAAGTTTGGGTGAATTGATTATTTGAGATTAACAGGTTTTACAACACATAAATCAATGATCTGGCCTCTCATAGCACACATTTTCTACAATGAAATGTTCATAAGAATAAGTTTTCAGGACCTGGGGTGCTGGACTTATAGCACTCAGCCCCTGACCCATCAGCTAGCCCATCAGAAAAAGATGTGGCAGTTTGTTTCTGAAAAGTCTCGAAAACCCCTGTCGTATACATCACTAAGAGCAAGAAACAACTTGCTTTGTTTTGGCTTTTGATCAGTGATGAACTGCTGAAAAGATTATTCATTATGTAAAACTGATTCTTAGGTGGTAAATTTGAGCCTAACTAGAAGTATTACCATAATCATATAAGCAGGGGAGCAGAAACCTTTTTTTTTTCTTTTGGTCGGCAAGGGCTGTTTGGACGTTTATAGCATAATATGTGGGCCATACTTGTCAAATATAACTCCACCCTAATGCGATGGGTAGAACTGCTTCTTCTTGGTTAGGGTGATGTTAGATGGCATTAATGATTCCAAGGGTCTTGTATGGATATTCCCACTCAAGGCAGAGAAACAGTCTGTCTTTTGAGACAACCCCAGATTTATGACAGTTCTGTCAAAACTATCAATTGGACTTCCACCAAGGATGTACCTTTTCTGATCTGCTTTCCTTGTTTATAACAAAATGTTACCCAGAAGACTATTGAGGGCATTCGTCTATTCAAAAGATTCAATAATTATTTGTGAAATGTTAACTATGAGCCTAAAGTAAACTTAGTAGGATTCAAAAGGTACATATTTTATGCTCCTGTAATTTATACTAGTGTGTGTGTGGGGGGGGGGGGCAACAACTATGTATATATAATGCTTCATAGTAAAAGTGAAATAAAAGAAATTGAGCAGGAATTGGAGTAAGGCAATAATAGCTAAATGGAAGGGTTATTTCATATGAGGTGATTAGGGAGGAAAGTTCAATAATATATGCTAAGCATTTTATGCAAACATTGAATGACCCTCAATAAAGGTTATACTTGCAAACACCCATAAAGCTTTCACTTATGAGCTTTACGAAACAGATTGCCAAACCTTTCTTCCTCTGAAGACTGAGGTCTGGAAGCTCTGCAGAAAACTGGCCATAATGAGCAAACCTGCTCTTCTTTGAAAGACTCGTTACAAAACTTCCAACACCAAAGCAACATGCAAGCCACCACAGTACAAAATACTGATAGGTGGGTTAGTAGCTTCAAATATAAAAATGCTCCTGCATAAAGCCTAGACTAAGGGAACATTTAATTTTGCTACGCATTAGTTTTTTATGAGTTAATACCTACTATCTAAAAAAAAGTACCAATGACGGAGGTATCATGATTATCATGGCCTAATAAAAAACGTTTTAATCTAACAGGGCAGCAGATAGTTGTCCCCCATTTCTACCTTTGACATTGATCTAAGAACAGAGCTTTACACCTGGAAAGATGGTTATTTTTGTTTCTAAGGCATTGAGAGATCAGGTTAAATGGAACTGCCCCCAAGTTTTCCTAATCCTCTTCAAAGACAACATTTGAACAGGCTATACAGAGAAAGGTCTAATATCTTACATGAGTATTTTACCTGGAAGTCTTCTCGCATACTGTTAAAGGAAGGAAAATACACACACACAAAGACACACACACACACACACAAGACTGGAGACCCAAGGTACAACTGGATAAAACAACAAATTGGATGTGAAATTCAGACTTTAGAGAAAAATGTGTCTGATTTTTAATCTAAAATACTGAGATAAAAGGCTTTCAAAAATGAGTATTTACAAATATGGTCTTTCTCATGTTATAAAACATGTCTGCTTCCTAAAATACTTAGCTCAGAACAATATATATTATTTTTATCTGCAAGGTAAAAAGGAAAGCATTCATTGAGGAAATTATGAAAAATCTCTTCAGTAATTTAAAATCATTAGTCCATAACCTGGAAAATCCCCATGCAAGTTGTTTTATTTCAAACATATAAAAAGGGAACTATTGTATTTACCCACACTTTTTGCCTACTTACTTAAAAAGATCATAAATAAATCCAAGATAGTATTGTTATGATGGACTCCATGTAATTCTAGGATTTAGATGGATAATCTCTTGAATAGCAGCTTTAAAACTACTTTACAACTCTTCATAAACTAATTAAATTTCACATAAAGAAATTCACAACATTTTTAGATTTAAGATAAATTATTAAGCAGAACTGTCCTACTTTAGAGTAAGTCTAGATTTGGGAAGGTGAATGTTATAGGTGAATTAAGACCTAAATACTCATGATACTTTAATAATATCCTCATGCAGCTACATTTTAGACATGTGGGGAACAGCCAAGGCAGGTCATCCCGGGAACAAAGTTTCTACAAAGACTGTAAATCCTGACCTGTATACCGTGCTCAACATCAATAGAAACTCTTCTGCTAGGCTGAGTAATCTCATAAACCCTAAGAGAGGAGCTATATTTCTACTATTCAAACTCAAATCCATACAGATTAGATTGATATAGAAACGATCTTAATCTCTTTTACAAAAGAGAATTAGTCTGTCTGAATTCTAAAGCTAACTCTACCTTCTTTAAAAGAGTAGTGGATTGAACTGTTTTCCTTAATCAAACTGAAATACAGCTTTGGTTTAAACAAAAAGGAAAAATGAAAGGGAAAAGAAAGTGAGAGAGGACAAGAGCAATCTCTCCATGGGTAGATGGGTTTGCTTTGGAAGTTCGTGACAGTACATCCACACACACTGTGTCCCGTCTGAGGGAGCACAGCCCAGATGCAGTCTATGGGAACTTGTGTGCTTGTTTTCTCTCAATTCCCTACTTTCCTCTAGCATCCTTGCTTGTTTGCTAAGTCCATGTCCAAAATTCTCTTTCTCAGTCATTTTAATGTATTATTTTAAAAAGACATGAAATACAAAATAATGCTATATTATTTCAATTTAAAATATTAGATATGCTACATTTTTTTCAAAAAAAATTAAGAGATATATTATTTAGGATATCATGATACATTTCAACAAATCTTTAATATATTTTCTGAAAAACAATCAATACATTTATGATGTTACATATAAAAATTTAAAAAGAACATTATTGCTCCTTTTTAAAAATTTGATGGTGCAATCATTAATTTTTTTAATGGATCTAACATGATTGGTGAACTTATATTTTCTAAATACTTATGCATGAAAAAATGTTTCAATGTGTTACTCATCTTATATTTATTACTCATATACATGTATCACATAAGCACACAAGTCAGTTTTTAAATACACAAAAATTAATAATCTGTTAACTCACAGTTAACTGATTGAAATTTGATAGATTATAAATGAAGTTGAAAAATATTTTTGCAATTTAATATTTGCCAGAATTGAGCTTCTCCTTTCAAGTGAGTGAGGTAAATTTGTAGCATGAATAGCGTTCATAATACTTAAATAGCCACCAAGAATAAATAATAAGAATTCAACCAAGTCAGTTTTATAAATGTATAAAAAGATTAAAATCAACATTTCAGGGGCTGAGCCCCGGTGGCGTAGTGGTTGTGCGCAGGACTGCGGCCCACTGGGACGAAGGTTCAATTCCAGCAGTGGGGCTGGGCCTCCTACTCCCACCACCGGAGAGCAGTGATGCCAAAAAAGAAAAAAAAAAAAATCAACATTTCGCCAACTAAGTTCTACAATGGAAAATAAGTACTAGAAAATATGTTCAACTGAATTATGTATAAGGATGCTAAAATTTTTTGAAATGAGATACTGATACACAATTATTAAAATCACTAAATTTTTAAGTGATTTTCCAAGTATAGTGAAATAGGTAGAACTGAAACACTCAGTAGGAATGTAAAATGAAAGAATATTGTAAAATATCAAATATTCTACTGTTAGTCATATACCCATGAAAAATGAGTTTGTCCCACCAAAAAAGATAATATAAAAATATTCACAAAGGAAACAACTCAAATTTTTAACAGATAGATGCATTTTTCAATTAGAAACTTTAACCTAAAAAACCCCTTTTATATACAATCCCATACTATGAAACAATAAAAATCAATAAACTGATGATATACACTCTAAAAAAAACTGAATCTCAAGGCAAACATGCTGAATAAAGGATGCTAGATCCCTCCTGCAGTGCATTTTATATAATACTATTTTATAGAATTCTAAAAGATAAAAATTTAATCTATATTGAGAGAAAGCAGATCATCACTAGATGAATGGGAAGGCAAAAACAAGTGGTAGAGGTTACACAGAGATGCATGGGATTTCTCAATGTGACAAATTTTACATTAATTGTGATGATGGTGGTAGTTTTAAGGGTTTTTAAATATGTAAAAGCTTATTAAATTAAGTATGAGTTGCTTACTATATGTTATACATAGATAAATATGCTAAAATAAAATCCAAAATAATTTCTAGATATCAGAGGTGAATTTGGTCAGGAGTTAATTAATATTTGTTAATGATACTTTGAGTTTCATGGTAAAAGTCATACTTTCAGGTAAATTCAAATGTCACAAGAAAATGTTTTCTGTTTGCATCAATCTGGGTAGACTAGAGAAACAAATTCATAAGCATGCATATGGATTTAAGGAAGAGGTTTATATATAAAAGGAATGGAACATTGAGAAAGCATCCCAACCCAGTCCAATCCGAGTCATAAGTCCAATATTAGCCCACATATCCAATACCAGTCTATAAAGTCTCTTTCCAACTCACAAAGCACGTGCAAAGACACCAGGAGAATCACAGGCCAGTGGGTGCAGAGTCTTGTGTATCCAGCAGCAGTAGAAGCATCCCAGCTCTAGTAGGGGCTCAGGGTCCAACAACAGTATCTATTGGCAGTAGAAGCATCTCAGTGATAGCAGGAGTCGCTCTGTGACTTTTCTGGTTTGAAAGGTCTGGTTCCATCAGGGTAAACTCATGTGGTTTCTGCTCTGACTCCTCCAGTTTCTGAGACTTGAGGTCTACATCATGTTGCCATGTCGTCTTGTCAGAAGACCATCTCCAAGAGACTGAATCAAGTCTCTCTTCAAGTGAAAAATATCATGAGACTTCCCAGAATTCTCAGAGAAAGCCATGCCAACACAGAGGTCTCATTGGCTATCTCCAATATTGAGAGGCTAGACTCCACCCCTACACTCTTAGTCAAATTGGTACCAGAGTACATGACTCACACTGTTGTTTTTATATAGTACCATCATGTTATTTCCAACTTATAGCTAACCCAGGTACAATAGAACAGCAACTTCTTGGTCCTGCACCACTCTGACAATTGTTATATTAGAGCCCATTGATTCAGCCACTGTGTCAACATTGAGATCTTCTTTTTTGCTGAACTTGCAGTGGCAACTGATTATACACATTTCAGAAGATATATATTTAATATATCAAACAAGGATACTGTGTCCATCCGGATAAACTAGAGAAATAAGTCTATAGACATGCATATGCATATAAGAAAAAGGTTTACATATAAGATGAATAGGACATTAAGAAACATCCCAACACAGTCCAGTACAAAGTCGTAAGTCTGATATTAGCTCATATGTCTGATACCAGTCTACAATGGTTCCTTCCGACTCACAAAGTCACAGACCAGTGGGTGCAGAGTCCCGGCGCTGGCAGGAGTCCCGTGGCTCCTTGGCTTCCAGGGTTCAGGGTCCATCAACAGCATCCAGTGGTAGTAGAAGCAACTCAGCCCTGGCAGAGGTCTCCAGGTGGCTTCTCCAACTTCAGAGGTCTGTTCCCATCAGGGAAAGGCTGTGCGACTTCTCCTTTGGCTCGTTCAGCTCCGTGGATGCTGCCATCTCTTCTTGCCCGTAGTTCATTGTCTCTGAGACTAATTCCCAACAACTGGGGAGATAGCTTCTCATCTTCATGAGGGAAATATCACAAGATTTCCCAGAAGTCTCAGGAGAAAGCCATGTCCACACAGAGGCCTCACTGGCTACTCAATGGCTAGCTTCAAATTAACAGGGTAGACTCCACCCCTACATCTCAATCATGAAATTAACATAAGCACAT